>CABHPQ010157256.1:29905-51941 GCA_902168405.1 Peromyscus aztecus | reverse complement strand
AAGGGGGGGCAGAGAGTGTGTAAGAGCCAGAAGGAGTTTCCGAGACACGGGGGTCGGGGGGTGGGTGTGCAGTTCTCATGTGAACCCACAGAGATGATGACAGCATGCACATGACCTGTACAAGATCAAGCCGGACCTAATCCCAGCACAGAGAGGGGAGAGGAACACAAAGTCCCACCACTAATCAAGGAGCTATTGACAGCAGTTAGCTCTGGAAGAGGGAGAGTCCATTTTCTCTAAGAGTACAGCCATCCCCTGGTAAGTTGACCATGCTCCAGTACACATCCAATAGTATATGGGCAGCACACATTGGACTTGATGAGTTAAAAAAAATAGAAAAGAGTAGACTTGAGTGGGCAGGAAGGTAGAGTGTGGATCTAGGAGGAGTTTGGGGAGTGAATATGAGCAAAACACTTTGCTTGAAATTTTCAACGGACTAATAAAGGAAAAAACTAAAAGAGCAAACAGCCAAACCAACCTGGAACCCTTTTGGGGAAAGCTGGCAGTTTCTTGCTTAAATATTCACTTACTGGGCAATCCAGAAATCTCAGTCTTAGATATTTAGCAGGCACAAATGCACACACACACACACACACACACACACACACACACACACACAGGGAAATGCATCCTTAACATTCATCGTGGCTTCACTCAAAATAGCCCCAAACTGGAACGGACCCAAATGCTCATCAGGAGGTGAATGAAATAGCAACCAAAGAAAATATTAGCTAAATTGGGATTCATCAAAATTTTAAATGCTTGTGCTTCAAAGGACACCATCAAAACATTGGGGGAAAAACACAGAAAGTGAGACAATTTTTGCAAATCATGTATCTGATAGGATCAAGTTTTCAGAATATATTAAAAGCTTTCACAAGTCAATGGGAAAGGCAAACAAACCAATTTAAACGTGGACAAAGGACTCAACTAGACATTTATCCTGGGAGCTAACAAATGGCCACTAAGTGCATGAAAAGATACCCAGATGAGTTAGCAGGGAAATGTAAAACTATGAGCTATTCTTTCATACACACACACACACACACACACACACACACACACACACACACACAGAGTGGTGATGTCTGCAGAGATGGTGAATGGCAATGTTTCATGTGGGGAAAGCGTCCCTGGTACAGTTTTGGTTCTACAAACTGAGTCAGCCGGTTTCTCATCACTGTGTCAGAATACCAGACATAGACATCTCAAAAACTCCAGGCATGGTATCTGCCACCAGCCAGACAGTCTTACCATTGAGTGACCTCTAGGCTCAATGAGAGACCCTGTCTCAAAAAATATGTTTGAGAGAAACTGAAGAAGACACTTGATGTCAACCTTTGTCCTTTACATGCAGGGAGATGAACACACATGAATATGTCATATGTATATGCCAACACAGCAAAACAAAGAAAGACAAGCTGAAAGGAGGAAGGTTTGTTCAGCCTCATGGATTCAGAAGTTATGCTCAGAAGTTGTCTGACTCTATTGTTTCCAGGCCGCCGTGAGATAGAGCATGACGGTACAGAGTGTCTGGTGGTGTCAAGAAGTGCATCTCATGGCAGACAGGAAGCAAAGAGAGACAGACAGGAAGGAGCCAGGACAAGATGTCTTTCGGAGACATGGCCCACAGTGACCTGCTTCCTCCAAGCAGGCACACCTTTCACAGTTCCTCCATCTCTCATGGCCTATTGAGTTGGACCCATCAGTGGGTTGATCCGTGGATGAAGGCAGAGCTTGATCCAATTCCCAAAGCTCCAGTTCCAAACACCTCTCACACTGAGGACCAAGCCTTAAAGATATGAGCCTTTGGGGGAGATATTTCATGTTTAAACCATACCACAGGTGCTTTGGAAAACAGGAAGCAGTTCATAGAAAAGTTAAAAGGGGGCATTTGACTGCAGAATTCCAATCCTTGGGTTTATACTCAAGAGGATCTTGCACGTGTGTATGGTGTTCACACAAAACCTACACGCTGTCTTCATAGCATTATTCATAAAAGCCTCAAAGTGAGACATAACCCAAACATCAATTTAAAATGTGACAACTCCATGCAATAGAATATTACTACCTCATGACGAGAAATGAAGTCTTGGCACATGCTGCATTATGGATGACCTAGAAATACCATGCCAAAAAAATGAGCCAATCATAAGAGACCAATTATTGTGTGATCTTATTCACATGAAAGTCTCTCAAATGGGCCAATTTTGAGTCAGCACGTAGGTTAGGGAATGTCAGAGTGTGCAGAGGAACAGGGGGTGAGTGCTAGTAAGTTCATGCTTTCTTTGGGGACTGATGAAACTGCCTAAGCTTAGATTATGAGGCTGGTGGTCAGACTCTGTGACTACACTAAAACCACCGAACTGTGCATTCTACTTTAGTGGATTCCATGACATATGAGGTACAGCTCAATAAGGCTGTTATTAAAATGAAAAGGGGGGGGCTGGAGAGATGGATCAGTGGTTAAGAGCACTTACTGCTTTTGTAAGAGGACCCAAGTTCAGAGTTCAGCTCCCAACATCCATAGAGGGAAGCTCACAACCACCTGTAACTCCAGCTCCAGGGTATCTGACACCCTCTTCTGGTCTTCCAGTCTCTGTGGGAAACTATGTGTGCATGTGTGCATGCACACAAACACACACACACACACACACACACACACACACACACACACACACACACGAAAAACATTGAAAAGGAAAACAATGGAGAATGGATAAATGAGCCATAGGATTCCCACACTGCACACATGTCATGACAAGGAAGAAGGTTCTCTATGGGGTCTATTTATGTGACTCTGCAGGACACAGACCTACACTGTGGAGAAGCCAGACACTGTTTGCTTGGGGGCTGGGCGGACCTGGTTGGTAAAGAGGAGGAGGTTGCCTCACAGTGGATGGAGGTGCTCTTCATGATGATTATGGCCACTGCAGTCTGTGTTCCCTCAAAGGCATTCCACATGCACTTAAAACATCTGCATTTTGCTACTTATCACCCTGTGGAGCTGTTGGCTCTACAACCTGTGACTAAATCGTTGCAGTTTATTGAGAGCCCAAGAAGCCTGTAAACTCATAGTGAACACACACTTGTGACAATGACAGGCTGTGTGGCTCTCATTTGAAATCTGCTTTCATCCTGCTAGGGAAGTTGTAATGTTCACACAGTGAACTTGTTTTCATGTCACACGGCCCGGCTGCCAGACACCAGGAGGGTGAGGCACATCAGACAGAGAACCAGGTATCACTGCGCTGACCTTGCGTGAAGCCAGATAGAGAAATGATGTTTAAATAACAAACTGTACAGTAGTATTTGGAAAGGTCTTCAAGGAAAGTAAACAGCCATTGCTTACTTCCTGAGGCGTCAGGCAGAGGCCCCGGGTGGAGCCTCCGAGGAGCTCTGGGATGGCATGGCTTTGAAGGAGCAGTTCAGATGTGGAGTTTTCAGATGGGGAAGGGCACAGTGAAGGAGTCCGTCCGGGTGATAGTGTTGCCTTGACTAGCAGGCTTCTCTGCCCCGGCCATTTCTTCACCCTGTTCTTGTGCATTAGTCAAGAACAGCTGGACTGCTCTGCATTGACAAATAAACCCTGCGTGGTTCGCACAGCAGCGGTCCTCACATCTGACACAGACAGGATGAACCAACAGCCCTGCTCTGCAGCTGTCCCTTTAGCCCAGGCCTTTTCATCCCTTAACTCTGTTGTCTGGGGCCAGGGCTTCAGGCCCCTGGGTGACCACGGGCTGTACCACCATGACAGATGCGTTTGGTTACACCCAACAGTTTTTCCCATCATATTGACCCACCTCTATTGGCCTGGACTCTGGTCCATGTGCAAACCTGACTGAAGGAGAAGGCGGCAGTGATGTCTATAAAGGGAACCAGGTGATGGGCACAGACCGCATGTTGCCTGTCTTTAGTGGCGTGGACCACTGGAAAATCTTTCCCTTCCTTTCTACTTCATGGGCTTCCTCCTGACTTCAGCAGCCCTCCCCATGCATGGCACACCCCTCACGGTGTCTCAGCACCTCTCTGAGGTGGGCCTCCGAGGCCTGTTTCACTGAGGATAAAGAGGCAATGAGTATTTTCAGACACAAAGCTTTGTGATCTGTGCTGTTTGAACCCCTCAGCCTGTCCCAAGGAGCCTGCCTGGCCAAGGGGACACAGTGAAGGATGTGTGTCAGAGCCAGTGAAGCACCCATGGGCTGGTGCCAATGGCACTTAAGGATAACAATACTTTTTTACTCCATGCCTACCCCTCCTCCCACTGTGGTGTACCTCAAAATCAGTGGAGTGTTGAAGTGGTAGGCGTTTGGGACCTTTGATAATACTGGTACCCTTTTAAAATGAGACCAGAGTCCTGCATTGGCTCTCGCTCCTTCCAACTAGGGGAAGATGTGATGAGAGGATGGTCACCTGCATCCTTATGCATCGTCCCTGATCTCAGCTTCTGGACTCCAGAACCATGAAAATACCTGCCCCACTGCAATACAGCTCCCTCTGTCCTGCCTCCCATCACTTGCATGGGCAGGGGAGGCTGAGGTGTTGGATACTGTGTTATACTCCCAGGGCAGTGCCGACATCATCTCGCCATTGTGTGTGGTGGTTATCGTCACCATGATCCGGTTCCCTCCCTGGAAGGGTCATGGCCTTCCGCAGCCCCAGCTCAGCTCTTGAATTTCCCCTAGGTCCACTCAGCTAGAACACATGCCTCCCTCCCTCCTCTTAATGGGGGAAATATAAGCTAACGAGCTTGCAAACGAGCATCGGGCAGTTTCTGGGGGAGACCCCAGCACAGTGTGCATGGAGCTGTGAAGCTGCGTGGGTAATGGAGAAGATTAAAGAGAAGTGTGTGAATCTGCGCTTGCCTCTCACCAAAGCTGTAAATGGGATTGTCCTTAAGCCTGAACTTTTCCCCTCTCCAGCAGCTATTAAATGTCTCCCAGAAAATTGCTCTGAAGCAAGGTGTTTAGCTCCACTTCCATGTAGAGCATGCTAGTGGGCTCTTGAGATGGGGTCCTCTCTACAGAGAGCCTATCCTGGGCCCTAACATACCTCTTTTTCTTCCCATCATCCTTTCTGGTAAGGTGACACACAACTCTGGGTCTTTGACACATAGAAAGTAGGTGATGGGGAAAAGTGACATTTATTGTGTTCCTTCTATGAACTGAGCCATCCTACAAAAAATCCTTCAACCCTCAAATACAGTTCATAAGGAGCCATTATGCCTGCTTTGTAGATGTGAAAAATAGTTTCCACATGTTAAAAACCAGACCAGGATGAGACTCCAAGTTCATGATCATTCCTATATGTTCTGCTACCCCAAAAGCAAAGAGTGGTACATGACATGGGATCCGGGGATCAGAGGACAGAAGGATCTACATTCATTTGCCTCACAATATAGGCTTGATGGTGGGGAGCTTAGGAGGCATAATTTAGGCTTCAATTTAATTTAATAAACGATAATGACATCTTACCAAGGGCTAAGGGAAAGGAGAACACCACATGAGAGCTGTGGACTTGGCCTTCGAAGAGCTCTTGATTTAATTGGAGAGTGTAGGACAGAGGAGCATCAGCAAACAACACCCATAAGGTCCCAGTGGGACCAGAGAATGGGTCAGGGACTTCGGCTAAGCTGGTGCATTGAGCACAAGCTTATCTCAAAAGTTTCAGCAAGCCTTGTTTCAATGAGAGGAAAGGGAGAAAAAGACACAAAATGATAACCACAGAGAGGCATCTGAAACCGGACAGCCAGATATCAGCACAGTTGCTGGCAGAGCAGAGGGAGGCAGGACAATCGCAGTCCCCAGCCTCAGACAGGCACCCGGAGGTGTGCAGCAAGGATCGGGGATGCAGGTGGCTGAGAAGGGAACATGGTTTTTACAAAAGAGGATAGGCTAAGATCCTCCCTCTGCTTGCCCCTGAACATCCAGTCATGGTGCCGAGATGTTCTGTGGGTAGCTTGATGAGACTTTAAAAATCACGAGTGGGGCAGCCCACTGAGAAAAGAGTTCCACACTCTTCAGACACCCCCCCCAGGGTTTTGTACCCACCACGCAGACAGAGGGATGCTCTCCTGAGCACTTGCAGATGTGAACCATGAAAAAACCCCTTTGCCATGACTCAGTGGGCCCCCTCAGATCCAGCACACCTTCTGCTCTGTAATCAGCTCCCAAGACGACTACGCTTTCAAACCTGCTCAATCCAAGGAAGATGTCTCATGTAGAAAACAGAAAAGAGAACCTGTTGTTGCTGGTCTACCAGACCAGTATAATTCCTATCTGCGTCCTAAATACTTCTCCGTATACCACAGATAAGTGAAGCTCTCTGCCCTCATCAAAGAAGATTCTCAGCACAGCAAATAGGAACCATTACAGAAAACCACACTGAACACAAGACAGTTGACTGGGCCTGGTGTTGCAGATACTCTGGAAGTTGAGGCAGAAGGATTACAAGTTCAAGGCTAGCCTGGGCTAACTTATTAAGACCCTGCCTCAAAATAAAAAGCACAGAGAGAGCCAGAAAGATGACTCAGCAGATTAGAGCATGATGGCTTGGGTTTGGTTTCTGAAACTCATTGTGGAAGGAGAGAACTGACTTCTGAAAGTTGCCCTCTGACCTCTCCATGTGTGTCACAGCACATGCATGCTCCTGTGTATCATACACATGATAATAACAAGCATAATGGTTTTTACATTTTTTGTGTATGTATATATATTTTGTATATATACATATATGTATATATAGCATATATATACACATATATAAAATGGGGCAGGGTTAGAGGATAACTTGTGGGAGTCAGTTCTCCCCTTCCACCATGTGGGTTGTTTTGGGGATCCAACTCAAGTTGTCAGACTTCACAGCAAGCACCCTTACCCACTTAGCCACTTGATGTCCCTAATAAAATATAATTACATCAATTCCACTTTACATTTCCTCCCTCCAACCCCTCCCATGTCTCTCCTATTCCCTCTCTAATTGATGGCCTCCTTTTCTTTGATTATTGTTATTACATGTATGCATAAATATGTAAATACTACCTGCTGAATCTGATTTTACTGCTTGTGTGGATACGGTTTCAGGGCTGACCACTTTGTATCAGATAACCAATTAGGGTGCTCATCCCTGGGAAAGACTAATTCTTTCTCTCTCAGCAGTCATTAGTTGCCTGTAGCTCTTTGTCTAGGAGTAGAGCCCTTGAGATCTCCCCCTTCCAAGTAAACATGTCTATTGATTGTCAATGTTCAGCTCTTGTTTAGGCAGGCATCTTATTGAGGGACCATGGGTGTAGCTTCCCCGTCATTTCTAGGAGACACAGTTTCACAGGAGACTGTCTGGTCCTCTCGTTCTTGCAATCTTTTCTGCTTCCTCTTCCACAGTATTCCCTAAGCCTTAGGTGCAAGACTTGTGTTACAGATGTATCTATTGGGACTGGGATTCCTATAGTCCACTGATTTCTGTCTTGTGTTCAATGTGGTTTTCTGTAATGGTTCCTATTTGTTGTGCTGAGAATCTTCTTTGATGAGGGCAGAGAGCTTCACTTATCTGTGGTATACGGACAAGTATTTAGGATGCAGATAGGAATTATGCTGGTCTGGTAGACCAGCAACAACAGGTTCTCTTCTAAGACCTATGTCTTCACTAGCCCCCTGTACTTGGTTAGGTTTCCTGAATCAGGTATGATTTTCCTCTTGTTGACTGACCCTTAAGTCTAGTTGGACAGCTGTTGGTAACCACCAAGATGTGAGGGCCACTATTGTACGTTTCGGGATAGCTTGCCATGTCGGTCAGTGTTGTGGGTCATAGGCATCACACCCAGACAGAACTATGATGGCTCTCTCTCTTTGTAGCATGGGTAGTGCTTTATGGTACTATGAAAGATTGACCCAAGAAAGAGGTTTTCAGGTTAGATCTAGCTCAAAACTTCCGAGTCCTGTGTCTAAGGTGTGCAGTGTCTTCAGCTTCATATCAATAGGTTATGTCTTACCTTCAGCCTCTAAGCGGTAACCAAGGGCAATAGCAATAGCCTATATTGTTTGGGGAGTCACTTGGACCGTCATGACCAACATGTTAAATAGAAGTTTCCCATGCCTGGTACTGAGGTTTTTGTTAGATAGTCTGTGGCTCTTGTAGGGGCACTGTCAGCTCAAGTGGTATAACTTCATTTAAGATATATATTAATGATATGTATATATCATGCATAATATATATTAATCATCTGTATCTTAATGATATCAAGATATCTTAACTATTAATGGTATAGACATACCTTAATATATGTATATATGTTGCATATAATTTTAGATAAATATAAAATAATGTGATTCTTTGAGGCTATATCGAACATCCTTGGTGTTGTGACTCCTCCCTCCACCTCATTCTATACTGACATCCATCCACCTCCCCATTTAGAGCCCCTCCCTCTTTTTCCAATTTCCCCCTTCGTATCACCTGTAACCTGATATCCCCTTTTCTAGTCTGCCTCCCCTCCATGGTCCCATTTTACTTTTCTGGTTTCTACAGTTGACTCAATTGATATGTGCACCTCTAAAGATCTGGAGCGATGAACCACAGATGAGAGAGAACATATGGCGTTACCCGCTCAAGGTCTAGGTTACCTCACTCAATATAATCTTGTCTAGGTCCATCCCTTCACCTTCAAAATCCATGATTTCAGTCCTCTTTACAGCTGGGTAGTATTCATTGCGCGTTTGTACCACGTTTCCAGTATCCATTCCTTGGTTGTAGGACATTTAGGTTGTTTCTGTTTTCTAGCTGTTGTGAATAGAGCAGCAATGAACATGGCTGGGCAAGTGTCTGTGGAGTAGGATGTCAAGTCTGTTGGGCTTATGCCGAGGAGTGGTCTGGCTGGGACACAGAGTAGATTTATTTTTAGCTTTTTGAGAATCCTCCACACTGATTTTCAGAGTGACTGGACCGGTTTGCATTGCCACCAACAGTGAACGAGGGTTTCCCTTTTGCCACAATCTCACCAGCATTCGTTGCCAGTTGTTTCGTTTATCTTAGCCGTTCTGGCCTGGTTGAGATGAAATTTCAAAATTGGTTTAATTTGAATTTCTTGCTAAGAATGGTGAACATATTTTGAGATGTTTATTAGCGATTGTTATTTCTTCTGTTATGAATTCTCTGTTCCGATCCATAGCCCACTTTTTAAGTGAGTCATTTGCTTTCTTGACTGTTTTTTGAGTTCTCTCTGTATTCTGCATACTAATCCACTGTCCACACATGTATATCTGGCAAAGATTATTTTCTGCTCTGTGGGTTTCTTATTCACGGGTTGATTGTTTCTTTAGTTTTTTAGTTTAATTGGGTCCCACTTGTCAATTGTTGGCCTTAATTCCCAGACAAATTGAGTCCTTCTCAGAAAGTCCTTTCCTAAACCTATAGCTTGTAGGGAGATGCCTAGGTTTTCTTCTATCAGCTTTAGCATTTTGGATTTTAAGTTGAGATATTTGATACCCTTGGAGTTATTTTTTGACCAGGGTGATAGATATGGATCTTGCCCACTGAGCCATCTCACCAGCCCCTAATAAAATATTTTTAAGTATAAAGGAAGGCTAGTGACGTAGTTAACTCAGTGATAGAGCACTTGCCTTGAATGCATAAGGTGCATCCCCAGTACAGAGAAAGAGGAAGAGAAGGAAACAAACCAACACAAATCATATGAACTGGAAACAATGCAAAGAGGAAAAAGTCCATACGCTCAGCAAAGCAGTGATGGTGTGGTCTTCCTACAGTGACGCAAAGTGGGTGGGCAAACAAGCCACACAAAGGGCTCTTATGAACTGAAAACACAGAGACCTTTTTAATCCTGTGGATATTTTAGAGATGAAGTGAAAGGAAATTTCCAGGAAGCAGAACAAAACAGCAAAAAAAAAAAAAAAAAAAGACATTAAGACATGGTAACGTAGCTGGTGACCAGCTCTAGGCATCAAAGCCCAATAATGACACGTTCAGAAAAGAGAACAGAAAAGGAAGGGCTAGAAAATGGGCCAAGAAAGCTGGCTCCTAGGTGGTGAACAGGACCTTACTAGTGGGACAGTGTGGGTAGCAGGGAGGTCAAGAAGACCATGAGGGGGTTTAGGCAAGAAACATCTTTTTAGAAATATAATTTTAAAAAAACCTTGAAAAATAGGCAGAACCAGTATCTAGAAAACACCATTTCTAAAAACAAATTTGTTTTGTGACAGGATCTCACTCTGTAGCACTGGCTAGCCTAGAACTCACTATGTAGACCAGGCTGGCCTCAAACCCAGAGACATCTGTCTACCTGAGTGTATGAATGTCCACATGTGTGCAGTACCCTGGGAGATCGGAAGAGTGTGTAAGATCCCCTGGGACTGAAATTACAGGTGGTTGGAAGCCACCGTGTGGATGCTTTAACCTCTGTCCTCCAGGTATGCACATGTGTGCTCGCTCATATTTACACACATGCACACATGCAAACATATGCACACACACACATACATGTGTGAACATCCCCGTCCTCCCCCCACAGAATAAATATTAGTATTGAGAACAGCATTCGAATGGAGGAAAACTGAATCTGGTCCTAGGGACAAGAATTCTTCAAGTCTTTGGTTACAGGATTTCAAGTTCCAAAGACCATGGTTAGTTATCCACTGCACATAACGGTGACTGAGAGGTCCCTGCGTGGGAACAAGGTAACTTGAGGGGTGCTGGAAGATCTGAAAGAAATCCAGAGTGTATGGTGTCTGCAGAGCAGGCAGGGGAGCATAGGATTTATCCTCTGTACTGAGAATGCCTTGGGGGTCACACGGGTCATGGTCAGATTGAGGCTTTAGCGTGTTTATTTTCCCAGCACTGTAGAGGCTTAAAGGTCCACAGGTGGAAGGCAGATGGCAGAGGAGGAGGGTGTGGCACTCCTCCAGGTGTGAGGATAATTCCTTCTCAGCAGCAGCAGCAGGCTCAGTCAATGCTCACAGCTGCCACAGAGTCTGGGAACAGCAGAAGGGGATTGTCCACCCTGAGCAGCATATGCTGAAGGCAGCTTGGTGCCAAACAGTGTCTCTGTCCCCCACCATGCTAGCAAGAACAGGAAATGGCTTTTCATCTGATCAATACAGTCATATGGGCCCAGAAGTAAGGCCCTGAGCACTGGGCAGACAGCACCACTGAACGTGTGGCTGTTATGATCCATCTTCTGTCACTGGAGGTTTTTCTCCTGGCAACAAACATGTGAAGACCACATCAAAACATTGATTGCCATGAAAATTCCCTTGGAGAAAACTAGGAACTGGGCGTGTGTGGTGTGAAGGCTTTGAAGAAAAGGTGAGCCTTGGGTCAACCTTGAAGAATGAACTTGGGGCCGAATAGATGGGACAGCATGGAAAGCTCGCAGGAAACAAGCGGCCAGGCCTCTGGGATGTGGAACGTGAGGCACACAGTGGAAAAAAGCTGATGATATAGAAGACATCTGTCATGAACTGGAGAGGCCTTTACATGCTAGGCTAGAGGGCTGCAGATATTCTTATGCGGCAAGGAGTGACTGGGAGGTTCGAAGTCATGGAAAATGCAGGCAGACTTGCATTTTGTAAAATGTAGCCAGGAAGCAGAGTGGAGGCTGGATGAGAGGTGATGAGTTGGGGCAGATGGGACCATTTCGGGATACTTCAGTCATCCAGGTGAGCAACTGGCTGCATTCTGCCAGTAGCCTTGCTGTGAGACAGGGAAGTTGGCAGGAGGGGCAGGGAGGTGAGCATCAGGCCTAAACGGGGCTGTGCTTTGTCAGGATGAAATTTAAGGCAAGCTGGTGGGTTTCGGGGTCACTTAGGAGTGAGGAGCTGTGAGACACAGGATGATAGAACAAGAAAAAGAAGTGAGGGGTTCAAGGTCAAAGCTAGATTATTGCAGGTCGTATTTTAAAAGGCTTGTCCAGCTGAGGACACATCAAGAGTTCTTTTTATTTCTCCACTGCTAGGCAGAGCACCAAGGCTTCCCTGTGTTCCAGAACCTGGCAATAATGGTGGTAGGTACGTCCTGGAAGCATTGTTTCATCACCACCCAACACCTGCAATGGACAGAAACTCCAGCCTACACAACAGTCCTGGCTAATAAATTAGTCATCTGAAATCAATTATAGCTTGACAAAGTGGTTTTTTTCAGCCTCGTGTCTTCTTAAAAGTTGGAGCAGCAAGAACAAACACTTTTCAGCCTGGGAGAAGCCACTAGCAAAAAGGAAAATAAATTATTGTCAAGTCTTTTGTGCCAGCCATGGCTCTGTGCACAGGCAGGGCATTGACTTACCCACAGAGTCTTGTTTCTTGGACTTGAAGGGGGCACAGATAACCAGGCATTCACTTGAATAAGGTCAGTTCTCCTAGGGAAATATTATTGAACCAGGGAAAATGTGCAGATAAATGCTGATGGAATTAATACAGAGACAGGAATTGCACCATTAACTTACTCATTTGCAAAAGGCAGGCAAGGAAAAATGCCTCCAGAACACCCACTGAAGCCAGGCCCAATAGGTACCATGCACATCCACAGAGGTGTTTTTTTCTGTCCCTATCTTACTAAAAAGGGAGTTGAGATGTGGGATTTTAAGTGCCTTGTTCGAAATTAGAACTACTGATCTGCCAAGTTGGAATTCACTTGAGTGTGTTTTAGGGCTAGAAATCTCAAGGTAGAAATGTCCTAATGGTGCAGAACACAGGGAGGCAAAGGCTGAGCAAAGGAAGACTAGAACAAGAAGTATTTCCAGAATGGAAATGTTACCCATTATAATTGGGCTTCGGGAGCAGTTTGGGGGCTAGCTGAGGTGCTGCAAAGGGTGGGGCCTATGAAACCAGAGACTCTTCAAGACTAACTTTACAGTTTTCATCTAGTCCTGACTTCATTTAAGTCTGAAACATCGCTGGCAACATAGTCAGATCGAAAGCCGGTGCCCCTCCCTCCTCCTTGTGCACCGGCTCGTAAAGATTCTGGGCAGCAGCTGCAGCCATTGAAACGGTTTTCATTTCCTTCCTTTGTGTGAGCTGCAAGGAAGCACAGAACGGGAGAGTGGGGGTGGGTCTGATAAATGATTCACTGGGAAGGCAACTTCATAAATGGGTTGGAATTAAAATACAAGATGCTAGAAGCCCTCCTACTCGCTCATGGTTAATGCCGAAGTGCGCTGGGGCCTTGGCTTTATTCACTTGACTCTGACGGCTTCGCTTATGAGTTGTAAATCTGCTGGGAGAAAGTGAGTTTGGAGCAACAGACGGCTGCAATGCTTTCTCGAGTTGATGTGCTCAGAAATGGGGTATTTCTGCCAGCTGGGCTCAGCAAATTCTCCTTGAGTGTATATAAGGTTCAGGACCACGGACAGCGCCCAGCCCCGGGAGTCAGTTCTGGCTAACAGGGCTGTTTCAGAACCTTGGACAGGATTTTTCACAGCCTCGGGCCATCTAACCTGGAGTCCTAGGGAAGAAGGGGAGGGTTAGCTGGAGAAGGTCTCCAGTTTTGGTTGCTCTTAGACTGAGGGAGCCTGGCACAGATGACAGAATGAGTTAACGACAGATGGTACAAAGGGCTGCATTTCATGAAATCAAAACGGTAACTTCTCACACCTACAAGGCCAAGCACAATGGGCAATACTGTACACAGCTTGTGCCACCAGCACCTAACAACACAAGGTAAAGTAGGCCGAGCCATTTCTGAATTTGGAGCTGAACCTGAGCTCACATTCCTGCAAAGGTCACTCAGAGAGTCAGGAGCAGGGCCAGAATCACAACACGCCCTCTCAGAAGATAGGACCAAATGGAGGTGTGGCTGGTAGGGAGTCTGGCTTAAGACATCACTGTCTTCTCTGCTTTTTCATCAATACTGAAGGCGCCAGGTTCTTGCTCAAAAATTCCATCATGTCACTTCTCCAGTTTTAAATCCTTTAAGGGTTCCCTGTGGTCACAGGAGAAAGCAAAAACCCTTTAAAAGATATTCAAAGCCTTTCTAAGCCTGATTCCAGCCTGCTTTGCTGGCACCAGCACTTCACACTGGTTACCAAGCACCTCAGCTTCCTGGTAGTAGATGCCAGAGAATCCTAACCAGAGGCAGAGTGCACTCACCATTCTTCTTGCCTGTGGGGATCTTCCGGTCCTACCCAGCTGGGGGTGGGGGGGATGAACAGACTCTGTCTCTTAACCAAAATTCACCACCGACATCTCGGCCTCTGTGAGGCTTCTACCAGCCCAACGGGCACAGCTTAATGTTCTGTTCTGTGTTTGCACACGGCTTTGTTTTTACCTCAATTATCACATTTATCAAACTATAGTCTAATTATTTGGGCACATTCCTTTCTTCCCAGCTAAGCTGTGAGCACCTCCAGGGCAGGGGCTCCAGCAGATTTCTTTCTGTTTACCCTGCCAATACCGAGATGTAAAGGCTCACAGGGTGTGCTTGTAAAGAGAACCTGGGACCAGAAGAGAGAGTTCACAAAAGCAAAATGATGACAGAGGCCGTTGCTCTTTAATGAGGCCCCTCTTGAATTCCCGAGGAGCTTGGAATGAGTGGGACTGAAGGAGCATCCATGTGCCAAGGGATCCATTGGCTACTGCAATGTCCTAAGCCACCCCAGAGCACAGATCATGGGGACCTGGAGCCTGTTTGGGGAATGAGTGCTGCAACCTGGAGTGGTGGATCTGGTGACTCAATCCTCTGCCCTGATGCTCTCACTGGTGGTGGGGAGGAAACTCGTGAATCTTCCGTCCTATTGATTCATCTTGCAGTGGACAGAATCAACACTTGCTGTGTGTTTAGACCTTAGGTTATTATGGTTAGGGTTCATCCTACAATTCAGTAAACTTTTACTGATAATTTGCCAAGATCTATACTCTATGCCAGAAAACTGAGAAAACCAGATCTCAACGCTTTACAAAGAATAACCTGACTATGAATACTCACAAGCCATGGGAAGTCGGGTCTATTATAAGGGGGTAGGGAAATCCCCCATGTAGGAACCATGCATGTACAGCCAGCCTTCCATACTTATGGTCCCATATCTGCAGAGTTAACCAACCATGGTTGGATTGGGGCTGTTTTTTAAAATGCATTATGCTGAACATGTATGGATTTTTTTCTTCTGATAATCCCCTAAACAATACCACATAACTATTATGGAGGCAGAATTTACATGGTATTAGCTGTTGTAAGTCATCCAGGGCTGATTTAAAGTACACAGGGGGGTGTTCATAGCTTAGATGCAGATGTGATGGCATTTTATACAAGAATATGTGCATGCACAGGTTTTAGTATTCATAGGAGGTCCTAAAACCATTCCCTGGGGGATACTAAAGGACATCTGTGCATACTGAGGCTCAAGTGGGGCTGGAGCAGGGAGTGATAGATGCGGGCTCCACATGGCAGCTCTCATTTGAAGGCTTTGGGCTTTTAGAAGATTCCCTAGCTCCTGCTGAGACACAGCCTTTGGACCAGCTCTCCTAATCTGTAGCTCTAAGCAGCCACAAAGCCAACTGAAGTTGCCTCTCATTTTAAAGGCAACCCTTGGATGAGGTTGGGGACAAAGGGAGGGTTACGTTCCCTCCATCTCATTAAAGCAGCCCCCACTGCCCCAGGGGCCCACTCCAGCAACACCACTTCAAGGATGTTACGCCTTAACGCCTCCATCATGGCTAGACTCAGCCGCTAATGGGTGTGTAATTTGGGGGATATTGCAAAATCTGTTAACAATTAGTGCTCGGGGTGTGCTACTAGACGAAAGAGTGCGTTGGGACTGGGGTGCAAGGCTGCTGCATTGCGTCCCTCCTGCCCCTGAAAAGGATAAAAGTCACTTCAGTCTGTGGGTTGGTCCCATTGCTTGGTGGGGGGGCTTAGCTGTTCAAAATACCCTTTGTGGTATGCTTTTTCCAGATCTAACCCTCACAAAGTCCTCTTATGTGGGCAGGGCATGTGTTATTATTTCCAATTCATGAGTGGTGCCATAGAGGGTTAGCTAGAATGAGAAGGTTTGTTTGCCTTCTCTCAATTCAAGCCGCTCTCTGTAGGATCAAGTCCTGGACTTCTAGCCTGGTACACTGTACCTCTGTGGAATAACTAACTGGAGGCCTCTTAGGCTTGCATTGATCCCTATGGGCCCAGCAGACAGACTGGAGCATAGCAAGCTACCCCAGGTATCTGCCAATGAGTGGTGCTCTGTCTAAGGATTGAGAGGTTCCTATCGTACCCTCAGAGCTCTCCCAATCAGTGTGTAGCTATTACTGAAGTCGCAGGCTGTGCTTCAGTCCCTCCATCTACAGAACATGGACACTGGGGGAGAAGACCGCAGATGCACCTGCCACCTTAGAAAGCCCTGGATTTACCTTCTGTAAATGCCGAGAGAGGGCACTTAACACCATCAAGCTTCAGACGTCATCTGAAGACGGGATGAAGGTGTCCCTCCTCATCATCTGAGAGATTTCAACAATGTAAAAGAATCCCTGAAAGTTTCTTAACACAATACCTGGCTAGCTGAAGTGCTGGGCACATTCTAGCTACTGGGAACCCATGGCAACCATACAGGGAAGGGGTTCCAAGGCCTGTCTCAATGAAGCTCCACAATTTCATAATCTGCCATTCAGTTCTCTGTTACCTACTGTGTGCTGGCACCCAGAGGACATGGAGATAAATGAGTCCCCCCTAGCCTGCCACAGGTCGACTAGGACTGATAAGCGACAGTCACAAACAACCTCATCTTTCTCTCATTTGGCTTCTCAACCGAGCAACTGAACTGCAGAGATTGGAAGAAAAAAAAAATAGGGATGAAGGAGGAGAGGGAGGGGGGATGCAAGGCCATATCAGCTTTGCAAAAGAGGATGATTCAAGTGGAATGCGGTGCTAATTTAAATCCCAAAATGACTGATGTATTTTCCATGGTGTTTTATTAATCAGCCCCAGACGGAGCACAATTTGCAAATTTCATGTGGCAGCTATTAAACATTTTCTCCTACGTAAGTAAATGAAAGGGATTTACTAATTCCAGCAGACACTTCGTGAATGGCTGATGGGAGCACGCGCCTCAGCACAGGCGGACCCTGAAGTTGCTGAAGATGGGAAGCAGCACTCGGTTTCCTTCGCGAAATCTTCACACGCGCTCTGAGCCCTGAAGACTTGATGAGTGCTGATACAGTTGTCAAGGACGGTGGATGTCAGAAGATTCTAAATGGAGTAAGGACTGTCCTGTAGGGAAACATGGAGAAATAAAGCTATTTGGTAAGGTCCTGAGACTACTGGCCTCCTTCTGCTACCACAGCCCACTCCGCCTTGGGCATTCTGGGGCATTCAAGCAGGCCTCCTGATAGGAAGAGAAAGTACAGGTCTCTAGATCTCCCTCTGCTCTCTCACAAGCTAGCCAGCCAGAAGAATCCTACCCTAGGGGCTACTTTTGGGTGCCAGGAATTATTCTTTACACCCCAGACCTTGCAAAGTTCTAATTATTTTCCCATTGGACACACTCCGTGATATCCCCACCAATGAGTTTATAAACACTTCATTCAGTGTGAGAGAAATTGGAAGTATAAAGAATGAAGTGTGCTGGGTCATAGGGTGTGGTGGATGTGGGATAGATGACAAGACCCAAGATACTGGGTGAGATGACCCCACAATCCTGTTGGTGGAATCTGGGAGCCCCAGCATCTTGGAAAACTGGAAAGAGATAACTTGATGTCCTGCAGGTACAGCTGTATAGTCACATCTCTCTCTGGGCCTAAGTTTACTTATATGTAAAGTGAGAGCCTTGGAATTAGGTGCACTCTGTCAGGAAGACCCTAAGTAGTATGCATCTTCTCTCCAGGGAGAATGTCTTACTAGGGAGGAATGTGAAGTATCAAGAGGGTGGAGCTGGTTAGTGATACTAGATAAGGTCCCTGACAGTTGTGGGCAGAGAGGCAACCCTCCTATTGAATCATCCTCATGTCCAGAGTCCACGCTGTGGGACGTGATGGCCTCAGCTGTCTCCCGAATCCTTAGCCTTGATTTCTTGCATTCAATTGAACGAAATTCTCTCTGTGACTTCGCAGGCAGGTACGCACTGCATATCTGCACTGTGTAGGTCTCTGTCTGCCTCTGAGGATGTGGTAGGAACCAGAAGGACTCTGCTCCACATGGCCAGCAAGGGGCAGATGCGTGTAGTTGGCACAAGGACAGAATCTACCACTCTTCCCACTCAAATCCATCCCAGGTCAACTCCCTGTCTACTTTGCCCATGTTAACCATGATGTGTAAGGATAAGTTCCCCTTCTCGTCTCTTCCTCACCATTCCTACACACTGCCTCATTTGAGGGCTTCCTCTCTGGAAAACTGTGCTGTCTCCTTCCATTCATTTGGTTGATTTTCACATTCAGTCACACCCCACCCCTTTCATATGGTTAGTGGCACATGTTATACCATCTTGTTCATTGTCCCAGGATCTCCAGGTATACAGAACTTCTTGACCTCAATAAACATGTATTGACTAAATGCTTTTCTTGTGAGATCTCATAGCAGGAGTGGCTAAGAAAAGGAGACAGTACCAAACAACTTCTGACGCCAACAGTTAGAGTGAACATTAAGAAAAAAAAAATGACCTCTGTTGCTGTTACTCAATATCCCATGTTAGGCTTTCAACAGTGAGCTCCAAAGTGAACCAGGAAGCGATTGTTCAAATTTTACCCATTGAAGAGACAAATCAAGAATTGGAAGGTGGTGTAGATATGATCCAGCTGTTGGAGTCTCTTAGTTAAGGTTACTATTGCTGTGATGAAACACCATGACCACAGACAACCTGGGGAGAAAAGGGTTTATTTGGCTTATGCTCCCATATAACTGTTTATCACTTAAGGAAGTCAGGTCAAGAACTCAAACAAGGCAGGATCCTGGAGGCAGGAGCTGATGCAGAGGCCAGGGAAGAGTGCTGTTTACTGGCTTGCTCAGTCTGCTTTCTTATAGAACCCAGGACCACCATCCCAGAGGTGGCCCCATTCACAATGGGTTGCCCCCCCCATCAATCATTAGTTAAGAAAATGTTCCCATGAGAGATTTGGTGTATGTTTTAGTTATTTTTGCATTTCTATGACAAATTCCCTGACATGAATACCTACTAAAAGGAATTACCTACTTAGCTCACAGATTCAGAGAGTTCAGCCCATAGTCACTTGGCTCCATGCTTCTGAGCCTATGGTAAAGTATAGCTTTATTATGAGAAGCATGTGGAGGATGAGGCTGGTCACACTGTGTTAGACATTCTGGGAGGAGCTGGCATTATATTTTTGGCTATTTTGAATGGTAAGTAAAATAAAACAATGGAAATGTTTAACTCAAGTACAACAACCTAACAGCGGAAAACCCATTATTCTAAGCTAAAATGCACCCTTTACATTACACCATCGTTCCTCTTTTGATGTGATTAAATTGATCTCAGAAAAGGTAGTCACCTGACAATTCAGAAAGCTAGGAAGCGTTCAAACTGGAATTTCAATAAAGACCAGTTTTCCTGTATATCTTGCTTCTTTTCTATAAAAGAAAAAAAAAAAAACAGAAAGAAAATGTTCCGCAGGCTTGCCTGCAACGTGATCTTATGAAGATATTTCCTCAGTTGAGGTTCCCTCCTCTCAGATGACGACAGGTTATGTCAAGTTAGCCAGCACATGAAGTGATCAGATGAGAAATTTTAAACCACGTTCAAGGCTGTAATGAAAAAGGAAGACTACATGCAAGAACAGATGATAACCATGAGCTGAAGGAGGAAAATGCTGAGAAAGAACAAAAGTGCTAGAGAGGAAAATACAGACAGAATGAAGGATGTCTTGGGCAGTTTTGTGGTTGGCAATTTACTGCCAAGTAAAGGATTAGAAATCTTGGGTATCAGTCAATAGAAACTCCACGAATGGAAATAAAATAGGAAAAAATAAATTAAAAAAAAACATATCATGCGCATGCATGTATACACACACACACACACACACACACACAGGGAGAGAGAGAGAGAGAGAGAGAGAGAGAGAGAGAGAGAGAGAGAGAACCATATCACAGACTTAGACAGCTAGGCATGGTGGTGCACACCTAGAATCTCAGAATTTGGAAGGCTGAAGCAGGAGGATCACACATGTAACTCTAACATGTAATTATGGGTGACATAATGAATTTCATGCTAAGCTGAACTATACAGTGAGACTCTGGTGCAACGTATGTGTCATTAGACAAGAAGAAAATGAGAGAACAGAGCAAGAGAAACGTCTGATGTAATAATGATGGTGTCCCCAAAATGACGGAAAAGACCAAGCGTCAGGTCCCAGCAGCTCGGGTAGGATAAACGTCCTCCTGGCACAGTCAGAGGAGACTGAAGAAACCACAGCACCAGTGAGGCCCCCATCCTGAGCTGCTGTCCCAGGGCCATTACCACAGACTGTCTGAATATTACCCCACCTGAATGGACTCGGCCTGCCAGTGCCCACTAAGACAGAGCTGTGGAGAACCTTCTCAGGACCACAAAGATGCTTGGCGGCAGTAACAGGAACTTCAGGCTGAGGGCTCAGTTTGCAGGCCACAGCTGCTTGTACGCCACAGCAGTTCATCCAGTAGAGTTGGGGCCTCTCAGTGAGCTTCCTGCCTCTGGGAAGGTGAAGAAATAAGCAGGAAATAAGAACTGTGTAGTCAAAACAGCGTTCTAAACTGCACACCATGCCCTTGCAGGAGGTTCCTGATGCCTCGGCACTCACCCTAGAGCGTACAACATGGGTCCTCTGGGTCACTTGTTCATAACCCATCACCCAAGTCAGCATCCAGGTATCATTAGCTTTGTTTTTGCAGAACAGTATCTATCCCCCAGACTCATGAAGTGAGAGCCCCCAGTTACAAGAAGGTGCTTCCATGTTTGGTACCCACAATTATACCTTCCCTGAAGAGCTTGAAGGAAAGAGCCTCACTCTCAACTCACTTGAAAACATCTATGGCCCTGTGTGGAATGAGAATCTACACAAGAAAAGAGAGATGTCTTGGGTTCAAGTTTAAACCCAAGGTTTACAGCACCCCTCATAATGCACCCGTTGGAGCTGCTCGCTGGGTGGAACCGGTGTGAGAATGCACATTTGTCTTCACAGTCACCCTGGGAAGATGCTGTATGACTGTATCCACCTCACAGAGTTGTCCTTGGAGCATCAGGTAGGCAGATGCAGCCTGGAGAGCCTTGCAGAGCAAGGCATGTGCTCAGGTGCCTTTATCTCTGCTTGCCCTTGAGGTCCTAGCTTCCTGGGGAGGTTGGTTCTCACTGAGGAAGGATAGTTGCAGACATAGGGCCACTCCTTTGAGATGCAGTTCCTTGTTTATTTATTTATTTTTTTTAGCTTTGTTGGGTGTCACATTTTGCAGAAAGAGCACTCTGTGCCAAACACGATTCGGGTTCATGCATTATTTACCAGCTAATATCACAAACGCTGTGTATACAAACCAACCCTCATCCACCCCTGCCCTGTCTGCTCAGAAAGAGCCAAGAGAATACCAGCTCCACTTGTTCTACACAACGGGGTCAGGCTCATCGCCCCTGCCCCACCCTGCCACCCTTTTGTGGCCAAGACAGAGTGTCATGGCAGAGGAACATAGACTGGCTTGTCACCAGCTGGTCCAGTTACAATGAACAATGGACAGTGGATGCTTGCTACTACTTGCTGGCCTGAAAACGCCCCTCCGCCTTTCAAAGCCTCTCTCTCCGAGTCTTGTTCCAAATTCTCTTCCATCTTTCCTGTTAGCTACTTTCTGATTCGGGGAAGCATCAGCAGATTTGCTCAGAGGCCTGGCTCATCCTGTACCCCCTCCCTGCACCCCTCCTTGAAGCCCTCCCTTCATCCTTCCTTGCACCCTTCCCTACATCCCCTTACATCCCCCCTGCAACCCTCCCTGTATCTCTCCCTGCAGCCCTCCCTGTGTCCCTCCCTGCAGCCTTCCATGCAGCCCTGCATGTGCCTCTCCCTGCAGCCCTGCATGTGCCTCTCCCTGCAGCCCTCCCTGCAGCCCTGCATGTGCCTCTCCCTGCATCCCTCCATGCAGC
>CABHPQ010157256.1:0-29579 GCA_902168405.1 Peromyscus aztecus | reverse complement strand
TCCATGCAGCCCTGCATGTGTCTCTCCCTTCATCCTTCCTCGTATCCCTCCCTGTACCCCCTCCCTTCACCTTTCCCCGCATCTCCTCTTCCCTGCCCCTCACTGCTTGTCCTGACTGCCTTTGGCTCTTCCCACCTGTTAGCACCTGCCATCCTCCATTACGGCTTCTGCTTGGTGCCATCTGACCTTTCTCTACAAATGCCTCTCTGGCTGGAAGCCCTGGAAGGAGTTGAGGAGAGGCCAGGCCTCAGTGTGGCAGGTCGGGAAAGCTGGTCCAGAGGAGCAGTGTGCCGTGGAGTGGGGGAGAGAGCAAGTCTCCCGAGCATCAGTGTGGGGACAATGTTGTGTTGTCCCACTAGTTAAAGTAGCGGGCCTGTCACGTGTGAAATCCATTAGATACTGACAGCTTTGGGAAGTCCAAGGGGCATCTTATTTAGGACACAGTGGGGCTCATGGGAGAACTCAGAGAGGTCGGGGCAGAGGTAGATGAGAAGCGTGTGTATGTACGGGATTCTTGTGGGATAAGGGGCTGCAAAATGGGACTCAGAGAGGGAAAGAGAAGTGACAGAAGGACCTCGTCCCTCAGCATGTGCTGATCTGATCCAAGAAAGTCAGGAGCCAGAGGGAGTAGAAATGTCCCTGAATGACAAGCTTCCGAGTCACCGGAAGCCACTTTTCTCGTTCCCCAAATGGTAGTCATAAAACCTGCCTGCTGGCGGAGTCTTGGCGGACACACTCTGACAAAGGCCAGGGAGGCACATCATTGCAAGGTTCTGGGGGAGGCAGCCGCATTATTCACAAAAGGCATTTCCATATGCCTCCATGAGGACTCAATTCCGCCTGCCTCCTCGGGGAATCCACTTACGGGAACCCATTTGTGCCTGATTGCAGAGGCCGCCGATGACAGTTCCTGGCCTCTGTCTCACAGTTCTTGTCACCTTTCCAAAACTACTAGGATCCAGCTTGTTTACCCAGCTTCCCCATCCTGCACTTCCATCACAGGCTGGATCAGCACGAAGGCTCCAGCCCTCCAGGGGCCTTCTGGCCTGGCCTGTCTTCCTATCCTGTCTCCCCTTTCAGCCTTATTTCTTATGTCCACTGTGACCCCTGGCTCTAGCTGAGATCTGCTCTGAACTTTCAGATCCCCTCCTGAACTCACCACACCCATCTTTGCACCAGCACTCATGTCCTCCCAGACCTTCTCATCCACTGGCACTGCTATGTCACGGAAGTCCTATGTACCCCACTTCCTCTGTCCTGGCTGCTGCGCTGTACCCTGCTGTTTGCCAGCTAGAGAGATCATTCTCCAGGACTAGCTGCCTGTGGTAGAGAACAGCATCCTCTCACTGCCTCTACCCTGTATGCCATGGCCTGGAAGATGCGGGACGTGATGCCTTCATCATCCCTTGCTTGGAAGAGGAAGGATGAGACAAGGGAAACACATCCATCCTGCCTTTTCTACCTCCACAGCCAGCAGCCAGGACTTGGGCTCCCCCAGGTCATCTTTGATTCCCTTTTGCTCAACACCCCACTTCCCATCTTGAGCCCTCCTACAGTATTGCTAACCACGGTGACCTCAGCCAGTCACACAGGAAGCAAGTCTGAGCCAGGCTTCCAGCCTCACACGTCAGCTCTGCTCCAGACACTAAGGACCTCAGCGTCCCATTCCTGGCTCAAGGCTCTGTTTCTTCGCTGTCTCACCAGCTACAGCCTGCTCCTCCACCACAGTGTCACCGGGTGTGACATCGCCACTCTTCACCAGCCCTGGACTCCCCTCTCTGCCGCAGCTCTGTCTATGTGGAATCTGCTGCCTCTCTCTCTTCTGTCTCCCAGAGCACCTTGGTCTTTCAAATTTCCCAGAATTCCTGAGGTGAGATACAGCATATCTTGTTCCCCCATCTTGTGGTGGAGTGTTCCAGATGGCGCCAACAGGGCTGTCATAGTGGTGACGACAGGCAGCCACCCGTCTGCTCGAGGTTCTCTGCAAAGTCGTATTCCAGAGTTCCTGGAGACCCTGCAGGAGCGAGGGGGCTTTGGGGAGTGACACTCCTCTTCCTGCTGTGTGAGCCTTCTCCCCTACACCATGAATTTGGCTTCTTGGCTCTCAAAACCCAGATGAAAGAGAATGGCTTCTTGGGAAATCCCGTGCCGTGGAAGCAGCACTCCTGAATTAAGGGGAATTAGACAAGGCCCAGCTGGGGTCGGAGTCGAGACTGCGCCTGAGCAGCTAGCTCCCTTCTCACATCTGCATGTTGGCTGCAGCACTAAGCTCTACAGCTGGAGGGGGCAGAGGAGGCCCGGTTCCCTCTTCCTGTGACAAGCTGAGCATTGGGAAGGGATAGACAGCAGAGGCCCGGGGGACACTTCAGGAAGGCCACTCTGTAATGGCAGCCGAGTAGCTAGCTGTAAAGCTGCATACCGTGGCCATGGTCACCGTGGCCTCTGCTCCGCATGACTCTGCAGATGTGGCCTATGGCCAAGGGGCTCCTCCGACTAGGAAAGGCGGCCTGATGCTGGGTGATGAGGCTTGGCGCGTGGGTGGCTTTGCAGAGAGAAGGGTGATGGGCCAGACCTATGGAAACAGTCTGAGATGCCCCAGGGTATTGCCTCCTCACCCTCTCTCACACTGCTCACTGCATGCAGGGAAGCTGCTTGGCTCCCTGGCGCTGCTGCACAGCACACTCCTGTCCTCTACACTGGCTTTAGGAACCGGACTGTGTCTCTCTGAAATTTCCATTATGAGGGTAGAACCCTAGTGCCTCTCTGACGGGTATTCTTGCTTGTCAACTGGACTGCATCTGAAATTAACTAAAACTCAAGCAGCTGCGTATACCTGTGAGGACGTTTTTCTTAATTAAATCGTTTGAAGTGGGAAGATCCATCTTTAATCTGGGCCACACCTTCTGCTGAAAGCCTATATATAAAAGGGCACGGAAGAAGGAAGCTTTCTCTCTCTGCCTGCTTGCTCTCACTCTTCGCTGGCAAGTTTTCCTTCACTGGCGTTAGCGCCTACTTCTTCAGGATTCTGGCGTATAGTACAGACTAGCTGAGACAGTCAGCCTCATAGACTGAACAACCCCTGGATTCTTGGACATTCTGTTGGTAGAGAGCCATTGTTGGACTAGCTGACCACAACCTGTAAGTCATTCTAATAGATCCCATCCATATATAGTCATTCCAGGCATAATTTGGCTTATGAAAGATTAGGCATCGTCCCGGAAGAGACAGCGCTGCAACACCTGATCACCCCTTCTGTTCTTCAGGGCCAAACACACTAGCCAGCCAGTGCTTGAGCTGTCCAGTGTGTGCCACTTTCTTATGCCAGTTCCAGGACACCTGTACTCCTGGGCATGAGCATTATGGAGAGTCCCAGCAAGTCTCTGGAAGGAGCTTCTAGAAAATCAGAGTTTCCCCCCACAGGACAGTCAGAACTAAGGAGAGTGGGGTCAGCATGTGAAGACACACTCCCTCCTTTCCTATGTGGCCACTCAAATGATCATCCCACTATTCTTCCCTGTCCTTGGAGCCCCCCCGCCATGACCATGATGAGCCACCCCACAATGTCCCAACACTGGTGTACCCTGCTCCCATGCATCTGGCCCTCTGCTCGCTGCCCTTGCTCCTGAGCATGCCTCAGAAAACTGCACTCTTGCCCTGAGCCCAGTGCACTCTGCCAGAGGCAAGGGAGACCCTGGTGGCTATGCCAGCTGAAGGAGATGGGGACACGGGAACTTTAGTCTAAGAGGCACAGCTGAGTTTTTGTCTGTTGTGGCTAGAGACAGGTCATGACATGTGCTTTCATGTCCTGAGAAAGGGAAGGCTCCCAGGAAACAGGGGCAAATGAGATGCAGGGATGTGGGATAATAGAGCCACATCCATGCTAGAGTATGAAGGAAACCTTTCTTCCCATCCAAGGTCTGTGTTACACCCATAGCGGGGATGTGAAGAAGGCAGACAGAGTATACTCCCACAGCCTGGGGTCCTTAACAGGGGGCAGGATGAAAGTGGATAGGATGTACTTGCACAGTCTGGGCTTACTTTGAGGCTCAAGGGTGGGAGAAGATGGCCTGTATTAATTTTGTGGGTGAATTTGATGATGCATCCTAATATTGTTGAACTACGTTATTTTGACCCTTACATAGACAAGGTTATAAGGCACACCACTGATTTAATGAGGCTCACTGAAGGAAAAGGGAGGAAATGGAAGTTGACTACGCACCTAAAACATTTTACTGCGGGAGCCCATCTCCACCCTCACCGCCGCTTCTGGACAGCAAGGTGGTCAGAGTCCTGGCATCCTCGAAGCCCCATCTGGCTGGCCAACACGGCTCACAGAATAGGATGACAGGTGGCTTCTAACATGCTCTCAGCCTTCTGTGGGGCATACAACACATATGAAGGACGACTGGAGTTCTCCTGTACCCCTCATCTGGTTACATTAAGTCTTCTTTCCCCTAAGTAAAGAAGATCTGGGGACCAGGGAGACGGTTCAGTGGGCAAAGTGCTTGCTGCAGTGGCCTGGCAACCTGAGTTCAATCCCTGGAACCCACACAGAGGTGGAAGGAGAGAAATGACCCCATAAAGTTCTCTTCTGACCTCCACACATGTGCTGCAGCACCCATTTCCCCTCACACACACACACACATTTATGTAACACACACACACACACACACACACACACACACACACACTAATAATAAATGAACAACAAGCAAACAAATAAATGAAAGCATATTAAAGAGAAAAGGTAAAATCTCTGGCTCCGTGGTCAGTGACCAAATGACAGTCCTGGAGAGCAGAGGCTGCTGGGGGCTTGGGCTTGCCTGTCTTGGTTATCTACCACCCATAGCAAGTGCCCGCAACACCGTGGCCTAATTGCACAGATGTGCTGTCACTGTTCCTGTGGGCAAGAGTTGAGGTGGGGATGGGCAGCTGCTGCACTCGGGGCTTCACAGGCTGCCCACCTGTGGTCCTGGCTGGAATCTAGGTCCTCGCTCAAGTTCATTCACGTTGAGAGGATTCAGTGCCTTGTGGCTGCAGGGCTGGAGTTCTCTTTGGTACCTCTAGAGGCAGTTCACAGTAGGGCTGGTGCCCTCCCTCTGGCTGGCTGGAAAGGCTCTATAATTCAGGTTTACATAGCACCGTGTGACCATGTGCCTTTGCCACTTGACAAAACCCATGGAGGAGCTTGATGGACGACGGCATCGTAGCCTAGGTTCTACTGCCTCCCAAGGCAGATACAGCACAGACAAGCCATGAAGGGGCTAAAATGGTCCATGTGGTGATGGAGCAGAGTCACAGACACAGAAACACGCATGGGTGAGTGCACACACACGCACACACTCCTAGACCTGCGGGTTGGAGTATCCAATAGTACCGCAGCTGCAGCGAGTGGCCAAGCACCCAAAGCTTGGTTTCCAGAACCATCTCCAGTAAGAAGAAACAGGGTTCTTTGGGAGAACTGAGGCAGGAGGTCTGCAAGACAAGACTAGGGCACAATATTTTTAGAACATAGGAGAGATCTGGGTGAAAGTACCACACAGAGCCTTCCAACGCAGCACAGTCGTGAATGTACCACACAGCTCCAGCGACCAGCTGAGGGAGTTCCCTGTGACAGGGCCACTGCCGCCTGAGCAGCTGTAAATAAGCGGTGTTAGCGTGGCTGTGACCCAAGTCTAAAAGGAGACATTCACGCTCCACTCAACTGTCATATACTGTTGAGTAGGAAAACTCAAGGAAAAAAAGCAATCTCCATGCTAGACAATTCCACACTCTTCCACACATTTCCCGTAGCCCTTCCCATTCAAGCAGGTGAAATGTGACCTGCTCCTCAGGTGGGGACCGCACGGGGACTTCTGCCCCAACAGTAAAGCATGGGAGGGGGTGTGACTTTACAATAACAAACACCACCACAACCCAAGGACCGAGGTCAACTCCACCAGCCGCAGGCTTGTTGAGAGTGTGTGCTCTGAACATGTGTGTCCCCAAATTCATATGCTGACTCCCAGGCCCCTGGGGACACAAATAATTTTTCTTTTGATGCTCCTGATTTTGAGGGCTCATAGCTACTCCACCCACATCCAAGTGCATGAAATCATACTTCAAACCTTTACCTCGGTGCATGTCACAGAAGGCAAAGAATAAATAATCCGAAAGATAAAATTAGATGTCTATCTCATCGCAAACACAGAAATAAATTCCAGATGGATAGAAAACTTGTACGTGAAATGCAAAACTGTAAGGCAGTTTTAAAAAGCATGAGAGAATGTTTTCAACACATCTCGGCAGACAATAGACACAGGGATTTCAAAAGCTAAGTCATGGCTGGCCAGGGACAGGAAGGAGTAGGTAGTCCCCAGGTGAGAAATGGAGTGGTCCACCCGGGCAGTCAGAGACAGAGGAGGACAAAACTGCAACATCCATCACTTCCATCCTTTGGCAAGTGCTGAGAAAACCGATAATGCTGAGCATTGGCATGGATGTGGAGAAACAGGACCTCTGCCACAGACGGTGGGCAGTCAGATCTTTGCCACCAGCAGAGAGAGCCACTTGGCAATCCCTACACAAGTGGGAATCTCTAACCAAGATCTATAACCAAGAGTCAATGGCCATTGACTCTTCCAGGTGAGTCCTTGCGGTCATGATACTCTCCTGTGTTCGAGTTACAGGTAGTGACTTGTCATAGCAGAAATTCCTACCCAAGAAAGGGCACTATCTGGGGGAACAGGTTTGATTCACAATGGGATCCTCTAGCTAAACTAGAAGTAACTTTGGTCTACGTGTATTATCTAGGGTAAGCGTCCAAAACAATAAAAAGAGGGGACACAAGGAACAAAGGTTTGTCAAGATGATTCCAGATGTGTACATTCTTTAGATGCACAGAATATTATCTTTTACTTCCTTTATTTTTAAAGGCCGTAATATAGTTCTATCATTTCTCCATTCCCTTTCCTCCCTTCAAACCCTCCCATACACCTTTTCTTGCTTTCTTTCAAATTCATGGCCTCTTTTTTCATTAATTGCCCTTACATTTATATGTGTATACGCATATATATTCCTAAATGTAAACTGCTCAGCCTTTACAATGTTACTTGTATGTGTATTTTCAGAGCTGACCATTTGGCAGTGGATAACAAATGGGTGTGCTCTTCCATAGGGAAGACTATTTCCACCTCTTAGCATCCTTTAGTTGCCTGTAGTTCTTCTTTGGGTAGGACTGGGGCCTTGTGGTCCTTTCCCATCCATGTTAGCATGTCTATTGTTGTCCTTGCTCAGTTCATGTTTAGGCAGTCAAGTTGGTGGGTGTAGCTTCTGACATTACCAGGAGACACAGGCTCACAGCAAACTCCCTGGTCCTCTAGTTCTTACCATCTTTCCACCCCGTCATCTGCCATGTTCCCTCAACCTTAGCAGGAGT
The DNA here is from genome assembly GCA_902168405.1 of Peromyscus aztecus. Classification (NCBI taxonomy): domain Eukaryota; kingdom Metazoa; phylum Chordata; class Mammalia; order Rodentia; family Cricetidae; genus Peromyscus; species Peromyscus aztecus. The sequence continues at coordinate 22,162 of CABHPQ010157256.1, read as the reverse complement.
TGTTTTGTAGATGTATCTATTGGGACGGGGTTCCATAAGAGTGCATTTGGACTGGTTGTGATTACTCTAATTTACCCAATCTGTTGCAAAGAGAAGTTTCCTTGATGAGGGGAAGTATTGTTAATTTTTTTCATGTATGAACACTGGCTTAGAGGCAGTCTTTACCTGGAGGACAGAGGCAGGCTGGTGGCAGGGAGGTCAGAGCCTCACTCGACACTGGCCTCTCTCTGTCACTTTGAGAGATAGCAAGCTAATATAGCTAACCACTAACACCTGTTTATTTGGGGTGACATTTATGTAAATGTCAATTCTATTATATTTTATAGTTCTCTGTGGGTTAGAAAAAACCATGATGGCTCAATGGCAGGCTTCCCTCCTCTGCCCAGTGGATTGTCCCACATGGCCAGGACATGGCATTACTAGAGCCCAGGCAGGCTAGACTGACCAATGAGGACTGGCTTTGGAAGGAGGGTGGCCATGGAGCGGATCCCATTCTGCTGGGGGTCCAATGAGGGCCCATCTGGCCATTGGCATCGCCATCTATCCCAAGCTGGGCCTGGGGCCAGAAAGAAGCATAAAACGGGACCGGCACCATTTCGCCCAACTCTCTTGCCAGCTCCTAGATCTCGCTCCGTCTCTGCTGCTGGCCCACATCTTTTGAAGGAATTTCTGTAACCAGTTTACAATGAGTGTCTTGAAGGAAACAAAGAAAGTACTACGGGAGTAGCCAGGATTAGTCTCTCTGAAGACCCAACATTTCAGTTGAAACAGGGAAAGTTAGAGAAATTTGAGGAATCGTAAAGACCCCTGAGTTTGGAAAAGTTTCGGTATACTTAAGGAATGCAAAGAACTCCCCGGGAGCTGGAGCCTGACAGAATAGGAGGGGCTGGAAATCAAGTTAGAAGAGGCTAAGCCCTGGTCCAGATTGCTGACTGAGCCCCAATCCTTCACATACTGGTCCCTAATCCCAGTCACAGACTGAGCCTTGATCACCCTGACCTTCAGTCTCACCTAGAACGATGATACAGATCTCATTTTGTGAACTTTGAACCTGATGTCACATGGAGCCCTAATCCAGATTTCATTCTGAGGCCTGACCATTTATACTCCAAGTTTTGATCATAATATAGATTTACCCTTGGTCCTTGTAATAAAACAAACTGATCCCTGATCCTGGAGTGGGCCCTGATCTCTGGTCAGACTGCCCCTTAATCTCCAGGTATAGACTGAACCTTGATTCTTGGCCAAAGATGGTAGCCCTGATTTCTGGTCATTTCCCTAGATTCCGGACTCTTATCAAGCCTGTTACAAAATACTGCTTTGGGAGATGAAAGATCCAAAAGAAGATTCTAGCTTGTTCTGCAGTGGGGAGTTCTATCTGTGCCCCCAAGCTTTGGCAGCTGCAGGAAGGCCTGACCTGCCCAGGGCACTGCATGGGCATGAGTCACAGAGGAGGGTCAGGCAACCAATGCAAGGCAGCTGCCTCTGCGAAACCACCATTTGGTCCATGAGGCGATGTTAATTGCTCTCTGTGGTGCCTGGTGCTTTGTTAAAAAAATTTTAATGTTGATTTTTATTAAAAAACAGAAATAGTACAGCATATGCTCCAAGCATCTACAGAACTAAATGGTGCCTTGTCTGGGCCCCCCTTTCAGTCCCTCTGGAGAGCCTGTGGGGGCTGTCAACAGGTGGAGTCGCTAGCTCTCCTGCTGTGTCCTGGGGGATGCCTGTCAAGTGGCAGGCAGGGGCAGGAGCCTCTGGAGGGTCCACAGTCGTGTTTCTTGGCACTGTGATGGCTCAGGGCAAAAATGGTCTCTGGGTGATTTCACCCGGAGCCTCGAACACTCATTGTCTATGCCTAGTTGACACACCATGATGGAGGTGACCTGAAAGGATGCGTGGAGGATGGGCAGAGGGTGATGAGGCAGACGAAAGGGTGGTTGGGTATGGACAGCAGTCGGGCAGACCACGCTGAGCCTCACAGGCGCAGGCCACAGTGTGGGCAATGGGAGGGTCGCCTGCAGAACTGAGCAGTGGAAACTATTGGGCACAGGTGCCTCCTGCACTCTGCACTATCACTTTTCTGAATCATATCTTTTGGCCTGGACTCCTCTACTCTGTCTAAAGAGCCTTAGTCAGTCCCAAGCTTCACACTCTGGTCCCCAAGGATCTTTTCCTTGTCTTCAGCCCATGACCTTTAAGAAGCCCTGGGAAGTGGTCCTGGTCTGGCCCCATCTACCCACTCTGCCTGCATCCTTTTTCTCTGCCCCATCTCACCCCTAGGCTCACAGAATGGCTTCTCCCAGGGTCTCACACTGGTACATCAGCCCTGCAGCATCCCATTGTCCGACTCCGGAGCACCCAAGCATCTGCCTGATTCTCTCCCTTCCCAATGGTTCTTTTGCCCCCTCCCCTCTCTATTTCCAGTGGTCCCTGGGCAGCCTGGGCTAACCAGAACAGCCAGAAGAAGCCAGGTGATCTTTGTCAGCCAGGCCCCTTCCCGTAGTCACCTGACTGGTGCTCAGAGGCCTTAGGGGAGTCCTGTTCATTTAGTGGAGTGAAATCCAAGAATAAAATCAAAAATCCTCTCTTGATATTCACAGCCCTTTGTAAGGCCCCCCTACCACACCCCCACTAATTCCCCTCAAGGATATTGCTCTGCATCCAAACTAACAGTTACCTGTACTGCCCCCAGCCTTAAAGAAACCCAGAGCCAAGGCCCTGCCTCCATCCCTGTGCCTCTCTCCTGTGTATCTCTAGCTCTTACACACACACACACACACACACACACACACACACACACACACACCCCTACCTCAAGGCTGATCCTATCACTCAAAGCCTTCAAAGCTGTTCGGCTGTTCAGCTCACTACTCGCCGTCTGTGCTGTGGCACGCACCTCCCGTGTCCTGCCCCCTCTCTTCCTCAACTGCCCAGGGAGGATGCTGTTGCCTAAGTCTGACTTTCCACCTACTGGGTGCCCACCCCAAAGTTGAGCCAACCTTTGAGAGCCTCCTTCAAAGTTACAAAACCTGGCATTTGGAGGCTCTGTTTCCTCCCATTTCCCTGTCTGGCCTCATCTCCCTGGGCTTTCTATTTGCTCCCAATCCAGGCATTTAGATTTTTTAGCTATGACTCCCCACACACATTGCAAATCTACTCCCAGGCTTTTGGACATGTTGTTCCTGTCAGGAATGCCCTTCCCTTCCTTATGGAACTATCCCATCTCGGAGAAGCCTATCTTACTTTGACCCTTTACCTGGCTGAATGATACCGTGCCTCTACTAGAACTTTCTCTGGAGGCCACACATGGCTCTCCCCTCCTCTATTCGGGATGGTGGAAAAATGTTCTCTCTCTCCCTCCGTCCCTCCCTCCCGTCCCTCTCCCTTCCCCTCTCCCTCTCCCTCTCCCAATGGTGCTTGATGCTCAGTTAGGATCAGTCAACCTTCAGGAAGTGAGTGATTAGTTGAATGTGCAGATTGACACTCATGATGCTCTCATGGAGGGGTGGGGATGCTCTGTTTGCTGGGTGATGGGCACCTGGCAGGAATCCCCAACTCACATGGCCATATGTGGGCACCCTTTGTGGATGGCTCCCACTCCTCCCTCAACCCCCAACCCAGCCACGCAGACTCAGCTTTCCAGAGTGCAGGCCCTTCAGCCTTGAATGGCCTGAAATTCAGGAATCTGTGTTTCCCGAATACCACTGTCCTTCACGTATAAATGTCAACCTCAAAATGATGCCTGCCTACCAAGGGGATGGAGGGCTTGCCCAGTGCCTGCGTAGTCCACACACAATTATGTTTCAGTAGCTGGCACCCTCAGGCCAGGTGAGCTGTACACGTCACATCACTCTCTGGATGACCTTCCTCCTACTTCTGAAAAAAAAAAAAATGGACTCCGGTCCCTCCCCTGAAGGGAACTGCAGCTCTGGCAGGCACCAGGTGAAGCCCTTGGCTCTGTGCACCTTTTCTCCACCTCTCGCTCTGGAAGGTACTAATTCTGACGGGCTTGACAGCTGAGCCGGGAAACTAAGCCTGCAAGGGTTGTAAATATGCCAGGCTGCTCCCTGTGCTGTGCAGAACCCTGTACAGCTGCCCCCTCCCCCTCCTCCAAACCCTTTCCTGGGCCAGCCGCAGTCATAAAACAGCAGCGTCCCCCCCCCCATGAGAACAAGAGCCAGCCTCTTTTGCATCTCAACTCTTTTGGGGGTGACTGTGACCTAGGCAGCCTGGCTGGCCAGACCCACCCAGTGTCCTTGGCATGCAGAAGAGGACCAGCTGGGGACTCAGGGAGAGGAAGGCCCAGGAGTGCCTTGGCAAGATAGGAATCTGCAGCCTCAGCAGCAGAGCCAGCCTGCCTGGGGATGCCCCGCGCGTGGAGCGGGTGGAGGAGTGGAGTTCACGGCCAATGAATGAGCCTGCAGAGTCCCACACCGAGTCACAGCCCAGGGAGAGATTGAAGGGCCTCATTTAATTGGAAACACCTGCTCTTCCATCTCAGCCTGCCTCGGAGAGGGAATTAGAGAGCCTAGCGCCAGGGTATGTCTTAAGCAGCGCGCTTCCCGCTTCCCGGGAGCTAGAGTCGGCCACACTACTCCCCAGATAAGACCTGTCACCTGGAGGAGACAAGAGGAAGGGGCAGCCCTTCAGTCCCTGAAGGGCTTTTCTGCTCACAAAGGGCATCCTCCCTGCAGAATGAGGTCCAGCCTTGGGCAGAATCTACCTGCAGCAGGATATCTGGAGGCAGGGGGCCCAGGCTGAGGACCAACCCAGCGGGAAGCTGTGTGCTTCCAGACCCATCCCTAATACTGACTTTCCTATGTCCTGCCCAAGGTAGGTGCAGAGTGGTTGCCAAAGCCTCTATCCCTTCTCACACTCACCCCAACCAGCAGACCGGAGGCAGCTCCTCTGTCACAGCCTTTACCCTCAAGCAAGTCCAGGGTTGGACACTGCCCCCCCCATACTTACCTCACTCACACATGCTCTGTTTTCCCTTGACCTGGTGTGGTGCTTATAGGAAAGGTCATGACCTTCAGGGGAGGCCTGACTACTGCTACTGGCAGAACCTAGGCCTGGTCCTGAGTCTTGGGTCTACTGTTGGTCCCATACCAGGACCCCATAGAATGCACACAGTTTATTCTTATCTCTCTCAAAGGCAGTGTGGGACCAGCGAGTAGCATTAATATCTTTGCCCAGATCTTCCTCTTCCTAAAGCTACTCACCCCTAGGAAGTACACTCCTTCAGGTTGAACACCCAGGCTTCAGCTGTGGGTACAAGAACTGCCTGATAGCCGTCTGCAATCTTCTGTGGGGTCTATGGTCTACCCAGATGGTTTTTTACCACCATCCCTACATCAAGGGCTAAGGGCCAGGAGGCTACATGCCCAGAGAGCCTCAACATCACTGCCACCCAGCGCAGGTTCCCAGTCCGGTCTGCATCTCAGAGCTCTTCCTGACTGGCTTCACAAACAGAAGGAGCTGAGGTTGGGTACAGCAGCAACAGTGAGTGTGGCTTTGCTTTCCCTTCCCAGAGTAGCTTCAGGCAAGGGTAGGTGTGGAGGGTGGTAGCTTCCCCATTTCCACTGCCAGGAGGCACTTGGGACATGGCCATCCATATCTGGAAAAATCAGTGCCCATGAGGGACATGGTAACACCAGGCTGAGGGATGCCATAAGCAAATAGGCCAGTAGGGTCTGAGCACAAGACAGAGTGTGAATCTTGTCACCAGACACAGGGAGTCTGGGTCAGCAGCGTGGGAGTGGGGCCCTGAGGAGACCCCTTTACATACCAGGCGCCATAATGGCAGGAAGTTCCCAGGACTAAGAGCTGGCAGAGGCTGGGGCCACAGGCTTTCTGAGAACAAGTACAAATGTCATAACTTTGGGGACAACTGACAGAAAAGGGTTTCTACAAACCATCCAGCAGCTACTAGCGGCCAGGATGGATGCAGACGCTCGAAAACAAGGCCAATAGGACACAAGCTTCAACTCTGAGAAGCTCCCAGACATTTCTAAAGTTTTTGAGTCCTTCCCTGCCAGGCTGGGCTTGGGCTCAGGTCTAGGGTAAAGCTCCAGAGATGTGAGTGAGACCCTCACAGGAAAGTCTAGCCTCCATCCACAGTTTCCCTCCTTCCTAAAGTTAACTGAGGCAAGTTCATAACGGTGCCACATGAGGTGAGGAGCCTGGCACCTGGCCTTGACCACCAAACAGAATCACCTCCCCTTGCCACCCCACCCCAGCTTCACACAGATGGAACTGAATACCAGGAGGACGTTCAGTATCTCAGTGTCTTGGTTCATTCCCTGCCTTGGATTGGTATTAAATGAATGAATATTTCAGAAACGAATGAATGAATGAGTGTTTACCTAAGTAAATGAGTATGTGCATAAATGAGTGCATAAAATGGATGATTGTACGCATGAGTAAATATGTTCACATCCATGAAGGAATTGAGTACATTCATGTATGCATGCATGCATGAATGATTGCACGAGTTCACAAGTGAATTAATGATGGCATGCATGAATGAAGGAGAGATGTGTGAGGTACAGAGAGGTTTAGGCATCCTGCTATCCACCAAGCTCTGATGGTCCACTCACGTCTCAGTGTAGAAAACAGGGTTTGCCCCATCTGGAAGCAGTTTCCTCAGCATGTGCCCCATGTGTTCCCATGTCTGCCCTCCTCGGGGAAGGACAGACGCACGTCTCTACAAGCCCTGGCTAGGACGCGGATCACAGGAGAAGTGCTGTGGAAGCTGTACCACTAAGGCTGCTCTGCCCGCCTAATAGACTTGAGGTTTATCCCTGCAGAATGGGTTTCAAGGGAGAGTGGCCTGAAGCACTCGGGAGACCTGGAAGAGAGCCTGTGTGTAGCCAGAGGCAGAGAGCTGGGCTGTCCAGCCAGGGTGCTCTCGTGTTTGTCCACATGCTGTGGAGCTCGCTCACACCTCACTTTGTGGGCTCCTTGCCTCCTCCTTCAGATCCTAATCACCCCAGGAGCAGCTGCTACTGGCTCCTCTGAGCCCCAAATCCCCAGTGCTCAGCAAAATTCCCCTCTGATTGAAACAGCTGCACTCACAAGCCCGCCTGCCCAGAGCTCATCAAAGCCCCTCAAAGGAAAGATTAGCTGGCAGCCCATCAGCCAGGGCATTGTCCCTCCCAAGCCGCTGGAAGCTCCCCGGCTGGCTCCTCCGCCCACCTCACCGAGACACAGAATTAGAGAGCCAGGACTCTAGGAAGCGCTGCCCTCTGCCGTAACATGCTGCCTCCTAGTCTCTCAACTCAGCTTTGGCAGCAGAATTTAGGAAGACACCGTCCTCGGAGACACTCTTATTCTGACTAAGCTGGAAGTAAAATACATAAACCTAATCTTTGACACTGTCTTAGGAGTCCAGAATCTCAGATTATCAGCAGCTGAGACTTCAAACATCTGGAGCCACAGAGCTGATTGTGGGGCATCAGAGAGAGCTAGGACCTGGCATCCAGCCTTCTCCTCCTAGGAAGAAGTCCTCAGACCCTGGTGCCCGTGCCTGATGATGGCACATGGTGGGAGGGGGGGGCATCACAAATTCTGCTCTGACTCCCTTGGACCCACAAGTGCTATTCCAGCTTGAGGAAAGCTATCTATCTGCACTGGCCAACAGTGGCGAGCTCTCAAAAAACCCATCAAATCCCCACATACCTGCTGCAGTAGTGTCAGAGACTGGGAGGGCTCCAAGCATGCTCACACTGCCTCCTGGGCCTGAGACCTCACCCTAGCATTTACATAGGCTTTTATCTAGGAACTGTTGGTCCCAAGGAAGCCCAGAATTCAGGATAGGTCACGTAGAGGCAATGAGATGGAATGCTGGAGTCTCACTGGAATCCACTACCTTATACCCCAACACTATATCTCCCATGGCCTTCACACTGTGCAAGCCACAGCTCCCACAGTGTGCATGCCACAGCCTCAACACTGCATGCCACACCCACCTTGGCCTTGACTGTCCAGGTAGCACAGTAGGAGAACATGACTGCGTGCTACCTGACCTCAGAACCAGCACTGTCCTGTAAGCACTGTGCATTCCACTGTAGACTGTGGGTCCAGGAGGGCATGTTCACTGGAGAACAAGCAACCCTTATTTGCCCCCGTACCCTCCCTCCTCTTTGAATCTATTTCCTCATCTATATAATGGATCTGCCAGACCCCTCCCCAGAAGCATCACAAGTGGGCAGAGTGCTCATCAAGGAAGTGTTCAATTCCTTCATGGATGTGTACATATTTACTCATGCATACAATCATCCATTTTATGCACTCATTTACTCACATACTCATTTACTTAGGTAAATTCATACTCATTCATTCATTCGTTCCTGAAATATTCATTCATTTAATATCAATCCAAGGCAGGGAATGAACCAAGACACTGAGATACTGAACGTCCTCCTGGTATTCAGTTCCATCTGTGTGAAGCTGGGGTGGGGGTGGGTGGCAAGGGGAGGTGATTCTGTTTGGTGGTCAAGGCCAGGTGCCAGGCTCCTCACCTCATGTGGCACCGTTATGAACTTGCCTCAGTTAACTTTAGGAGGGAGGGAAGCCGTGGATGGAGGCTAGGCTTTCCTGTGAGGGTCTCACTCACATCTCTGGAGCTCTACCCTAGACCTGAGCCCAAGCCCAGCCTGGCAGGGAAGGACTCAAGTATCCAGGCATGGTCTGTACAGCAGGAAGAAAAGCAGACAATGTAGTTTTCATTGAGGGATGTTAGAGAGCATCATAGAATGGAATGCCTCTGCTGCACCCCCATCCAGCTGTGGTCCAGGAAAAAGAAGGACCACAGCTGTCATCAGAAAGCAGGAAGTCTTCCTGCCCTGTACCCTACCAATCTCCATTGCCATCTCCCACCGAGAGTCCTGCAGAGATTTCACGGGACTGGAATTCAGGCCAGGACAGCTTTTCAGATGAGTGAGGATGAGGGGAGCCCTGTCCGCCTGTCCTCTGCTGTCATTCCAGGATGTACAGCCCACCACAGAAGGTCTGTTGGAGTTAGGATGTTTCTAGGGAGTTATCTAAGCAGAGCCCCCAGGACATGGGGGACATCTGAGGTTCCTCAAGTTCTCATGCACTCTCTTTCCTTCCCACTGACCCCTCACAAATGCCCACAGCTAAGCCTTACACAGACATTTGTCCCCAGGACCGTCCTGCTGTGTGCCACCTAGTCTCAGAATCTAGTTGCAGAAACAGGGTACAGATATAGTGTCCCCAAGAAGGAAGTAGGAAAAGACCATTCCCATCCCTGCAGCCTCTGTTCTTATGCTGGGCCCATGCCTCTTCCCTACCACACCCTGCTCAACCTAACACTCTTACTGGTCCAGTGCTCTTGAACCCCATATAACCAGATTTTGATCCCAGGAGTAGGTATTCAAGGCTTCCATTGTGTGACCAGACATATGGGCACCTCCTGCACCCTCCAGGAATCTTCCTCAGACATACCCAACGTCTCCCTAGCCACTGGCTTCATTCTGATGTGGAACTTGATGTTCGGAGAAGTCAGGCAAGGCCCCAAACTGTGCCTGTCCTTTGAGGCTCTGCAGCAGCCAGTGTGGTCTCGAAGGAGGTGCTCTCAGGAGGCAGCTGGTGCAGAGGAGCAGGGAGGTGCTCCAGTGGGACCTCAGGTGTTCACCTGTGAAAGGATGGAAGTGGGGTTAAGCGAGATGAGATTGGGTTGTTGCTCAATATATTCCACGCGGTATCCTGCGTGCAGGTGCAGAGGGAGCGATGGAGCAGGCTGGGCTAGGAACCACAAACTTACAGCAGGGCTTCTCTGAACCTGCCTGTTCTACACTGGGGTAAAGAAGATGGCCCCTCCTACTCCTGCCCTCCCTGTAGTTGTGTGCCGTGTGTACAGGGACGGGCTTTCCATCCGCTGATGACACTCCAGCTGCCAATCATTTTTGTCAGTCGATACGGTCTCTAACTTCCAGAACCACCCTTGGCACATCTGGAATTGCCGTGATTCTGACCACGGCTTCCCTGATCTGGTGGGGATGCTGAAGGCAAGACTTAGGAAGTACAGCTGCACACAGCGGCACTAGGACCCAGAGAGGAGGATCTGCCTTAATTCCGGTTCTCTGCAGAGACCTGGACACTCCAGGAGGTGAGTGTCTCCAGGGGTGCTGCTCAGAGCTGGAGTGTCCCCGTCTTCAGCACTCACCTGCCTGTGTCCTTCCTCTTCTGACAGTGGCACCTAGTGCTCCCCCAGCAAACACATCCCACCCACCTCAGCTCCAGGGGTAGCATGAGGAAACCAGTCCAATTAGCAATGCCCATCCTCTGGCTAGGAATTACCTCTGTTGTGGGATGCTTCAAAGTGTCCAGAAAGAGGAAACCTCAGATTCTGGGGACCCTCAGAACTTGGGCAGAAGCCTAAAGCTGCTTGGTGCTGTGGGATGTTCTGTATGGCAAATGTGTTGCTAATAAAACACTGATTGGCCAGTGGCTAGGCAGGAAGTATAGGCGGGACTAACAGAGAGAATTAAAAGAACAGGAAGGCGGAGGGAGTCTCTGCCAGCTGCCAGCCAGGACAAGCAGCATGTGAAGATGCCGGTAAGCCACAAGCCATGTGGCAAGGTATAGATTAATGGAAATGGGTTAATTTAAGCTATAAGGACAGTTAGCAAGAAGCCTGCCACGGCCATACAGTTTGTAAGCAATATAAGTCTCTGTGTTTACTTGGTTGGGTCTGAGCGGCTGTGGGACTGGCAGGTGAGAGAGATTTATCCTGACCGTGGGCCAGGCAGGAAAACTCTAGCAACAGCTTGGCCTATGAGAGAAAGGCTTACTCCCTAGGAGAGATGAAGACGAGATGAAGAACGGGATGCTAGTGTCGTAGGAATCCTATACTCTTTGGCTTGGCCAATGGTGATATCCTGTCCCCTGAGACCACTCACCAAATCCTGTGCTCCCTGCTGGCTCCAGGCACGGAAGGAAGCCAGGAAGCTAGGACAGAAGGAGACTAGACCCAGGAGGAGCCTGAGCTGGGGTGGAGTGTGGGAGGAGTTGTAAGGTAGATACAGAAGGATGGTCCAGGGGGAACCAGTGAGACAGAGGAAGACAGTTGGGGGACAGGAAGTAGGATATGGATGGTACCCTGCCTGCACTGGCCTGTGGTCCTCATGCGCTGATCCCCGAGAAAACTCGTAGTGAGCCACACCCCAAACTCTATCCTGCACCTGCCGAAGCCTGGAGCTCACTAGAGCCCAGATGTGTCCAGCTATACAGATGGGCGGCCTACAGCCCCGCTTCGCTGCTAATGAGAAACAGCTGTTCCCTGGGCAGGCGGCATCTCCATGTCATGCTTAGGAACGTGGGGGCCCGTCTTCCTGCCAACCCTGTCGTCCATTATCAGCCCATTATGGGTGAGCCAAGTCTAGTGAGTCAGCCTCCCAGGGCTCAGCACCAAAACGAGCTGCTCCGTGCTGGGGAGGGGGTGGCAGGGCAGCTGGGGGCTGAGTCAGCCGCAGTAGGATTTCGGCTCTGTGTCAGGCATCCTCTGCAGGGGAGGAGAAAGGAGGCATGAAGGGAGAGGGGGAGCAGGATGCAGCTTCTGTTTGGTTAAGACAGTGGAGCCTGTGAACCAGAGTAGGTCTTTACGACGGAGACCTCTTCACTTACCTAGAGGTCATGGGCCTTCTGAGTGTCCAGGAAACACCCCCCAAATGGCCCGTGTGGCAAGCGAGATTGCTGTCTCTACAAAACTGCAACATTTAGTCTAAGGACAATGCCAGGCCTGAACCCACAACCTAGGCTGGCCCAGGCTCTAGAGCAAGCTATGCTGGCTGCCTCCCTCCTAAACCAGCTCTCTAGCCAGCATGGGCTCTGAGCTCCATGCTGCCCCCGACCTGTCTTGACCTTGGGCGAGTCTCTCTGCCCGTCCTACACTTTAGGCTCCCAACTCCGGAGCGCACAGGTCTAGAGCTGGCGTGGACATGGCGAGCCTTCTCCCTGCTGCCCATTCTCCCTCCTCTTGCAGCCTGCCCCCTCGGCTCTCTGTCCACCCATTTGCTGTCACCCAGGCTGTGGAAGTCAGTCTGGAAGCTCAGCAGCCAATGAGAAGGAGTCTGTCCCTGAATCCAAGGCTGTCCCCTCCCCTCCATGAAAGATGACTCAAAACCCCCGGAACTCCCAGCTGCTGTGGAGAAACAGCAGAGGTGAAGCCAACCATAATGGACGACTCCAAACCCTTTGGGGATCACAGAGCCTGCCAAATACAAACCAGCAAGCCAAGGGCCCATGTGTAGCCACGCTCTGTCTTCTCTTCTAGCTTTGGGGAGGACCTTGATTGAAAAGCCAGAATATGTGCGTGGGGGAAGGACAGCCACAGAGAAATGCTGGGATCCGATAGCAGAAGCACTCGGAAAGCTGGGTATGATGCCTGCTGCCTTCCTCTAGAGCGTGATCTCCTGCCCCAGGCAATGCCACCCTCCCATGAGAGTTTTAAAAAAACGCAGTGATCTGATACGTCATAATGTCTTCTGTGGGCATTGTGGTAATAGCCATGTTCCTAGCTGTGACCGGTGACAGGAGAAGGGACAGGAAGAGCCCTGAGCTGCCCACCTCCCACTCTGCACACAGAGTTTCTGTGCTCTATCAGTGACGGCCAGGCTGTGAGGTCCATCCCTAGAACTACTTCTTCTTGGAGGTGCCGCCTATACTGTGACCACCAACCTCTCCCCCCGTCCCCACTCCCAGGAGAGCTAGAGCCCAGGGCTGAGATCTCAATACTGTGTCCAAATGTCACAACTCAGCAAATAAATGTGGAATGGCTTTGGAGGCCAGAGGGCTTTGAGAACGGATAGCTCGATACCCCGAGGACTCATTTAACCTGTGCACTCCTGGCTGTATGGTGCTTCCTGGCAGCCAAGATCTCTCTTCCAGCTGAATCTGCCTCAGAGTCCCCCACCTCTGGCTCTGCTTCTAATCTCAACCCTGCAGGCAGTTTTGAGGCTCTGTACTGACTCTACCTTGATCATTTACTCCAAAGAGAGCTCACATATCCAATAAACAAAAGACAGGGCAACCCACCGAATCAGAATTGCAGCTAAACAATGATTTGGGAGAGGCATGGGTATGTCCTGTGTAATGACTGGGGTATATACATACTTATGCCCCCCCCCACACACACACACATAGAAAAAAAACATGGCTCGATATTTGGGTGAAATTCAAGTTTTCCTGGTGCCCTAAACTCTATGTAGAACCCCTACCTGAGGCGGGTTGCTAGTCTTCTCATCCCTTGATACCATGGGTACCCTGGGTAGCTCAGAGTCTAAGCTGAAAAGTCTGAGCCCAGTGGTGGTGGCACACGCCTTTAATCCCAGCCCTTGAGAAGCAAAGGCAGGCTATCTCTGTTCAAGGCCAGCCTCGTCTACAGAGTAAGCTCCAGGACAACTAGAGTTACACAGAGAAACCTTGTCTCAAAAACAAACAAAAAACAAAGGAAGGAAGGGAGGAAGGGAGGGAGGGGGAGGGAGGGGGAAGGAGGGAGGGAGGGGGAGGGAGGGGAGGGAGGGAGGGAGGGGAAGAGGGAGGAAGGGAGGGAGGGAGAAAGGAAAAGCCTGCTCAGCATGAGTCCACTGGACCCACCAATGATATCATGGGCTATGTCCCCAGGTCCTGCGGACTCACACATGGGCCCCAGCAGTCCAAAAGCACCCAATGTCTCCCCAGCTTCCTCTGATCAGTGTCTTGTTGACCTGAGGGTGGCAGGACAGAGGGACAGCAACAGAAGCAGCAGCCTCCAACGGCGCAACTGCTAACACCAGCCACAGCTCTTCTCTGCCCACTCATGCTGTGCCCAGCGCCCTGTACACAGTCCTCAGAAGACACCGTGAGGAACTGCTGTGTGTGCTCCTTTTACAGATCGAGAAGGTGAGGCCTGAAGAGTCCCGGGTCATAGACTTTTACCCTGGGCTACGCCCACCACATGTCATCTCCAGATCTCGCCTCCCTTGGACCTCTTCAGTATTCCTTCTTCACGGCAGTGCCAAGCTGCTGGCCCTTCCCTGGCACCTGGCTGCTCCAGAACCACCCACTTCAGTCACAGTTCTGAAAGGTCCTCTAGGTCATAGCATGGAAGTGACATTGAGAGACGGGGAAGTGACGATCCCACCTCTGAGGAGGAAGTCAGACACTGCTCACTGACTGGCCTCTCAGAGGCAGGAGGCCCCAGCTTCCGCGGCATTGCCACAAAGGTCAAGAGCCCAGGCACAAAACACGGAGTCACTGATGGGTGAAGAATTCGCGCCCGGGATGCTTCCTACTCCCTGCAAGGCTTTGGGAAGCCTGGTCCATGGACTCGGTAGGGTATAGAGAGGGTGTGTTATGCCCACAGCTGGCACACTGACAATCCTAGGAGCCTGCAGAGGACAGGTGTGGGGGGAGACAGTTGGTGTCTTGGCCCATGAGGTAGTCAAGTCAACATCAAATTAAATAAATGGTACTTAGATAATTGCCTGGAAGAAAAATTTTAAAATCCAGGTAAATTAAAGATCTAAATATCATAAACAAATCTTTAAAGCTATTAAAGTTTAGAAAATACTTAATGACCTCACAGTAGTGATGACTTTTAAAAATGAAACACAAATGAGGGGGCGCAAAGGGAAAAGTAACCAATGGATACAACTTTGAAAACTCCTGTGTGGCAAAGGACGCTGTGAAGGGTTAAAGATGAAAAGCAGACTTCAGCAGCTGGAGAGATGGCCCAGTTGTTGAGAGTACATACTGCCCTTACAGAGGACCCGAGTTTGTTGCCCAGCACCCATATCAGGCAACTCACAAGTGCTTGTAATTCCAGGGCCAGGGGGATCCGACCCCTCTGAGGGCACCTGCACTCCTGTGCACATACCCACACACAGACACGCAATCAAAAATCATGTCTTTGGAAATAACAACAAAGTGAGACAGACTTTTGCAATGGACAAGCAAAGAATGGATCAATACTCAGTATACATAAAGAGAATCCACAAGTCACAGAGACACAGGGAGGGGGGAGGCCGCGGGGCCTTGTGTGCAGGCACTCTTTGGAAGAGCCCTCCTCCGCCGTGGGTGTCTGTTAGGACAAGCTCATTCACACAGTGAGTGGGTGAAAATCCAAGTCGCTAGTGGAGCCTCTCCCTGAACTCAGTGAC
This sequence comes from Peromyscus aztecus, assembly GCA_902168405.1. NCBI lineage: Eukaryota > Metazoa > Chordata > Mammalia > Rodentia > Cricetidae > Peromyscus > Peromyscus aztecus. The sequence goes on along the minus strand of CABHPQ010157256.1, from coordinate 6,995 downwards.
ACCCAATCAGTTGAAAGTAGCACTCCAAGAGCTGTACCCACCCCCCATGAGAGTGCAAGGACCTGCATCATGGCCGAGGCACACTGGGCCTGGGCCTAATGTCTCCTGGTGGCTTAGTCCTGGGAGGACTGCACATTGTCCACCTTCTCTGTGCCCACTTCCCTGAGCAGCAGAGCAGACGCCTTCTTGTCAAGCATCTTTTGCATAGTCTGTGAAGAGCCATGAATAAAACCACTTGCATCCCACGTGGCGAGCAATATGCTTAATAGACAGCAGCTAATCTTGTTGGGACTTAATTTGTGACAGCAAACACTGGTCATATGCCAAGTGCCCATCAGCACGGAATGCAAATGCGTGCCGAGATGTCCACGTGACAGGTGCACTGAAGCACTCAGCAAACTCGGAGAATAGACCTGCGCCGTCAGCACAGACGCCTCTTAAACGAAAAGGAGTAAAGAGAGGAAGTATAGAGTGGCACTCATGCCACAATCCCATTTACATAAATGTTTAAGCACATAAAACAATAGAACATATTGTCTACGGAGCTCATTGAAGGGGAGGTATGAACATGGACTAAGTGTTCCCTGATTCATGGAGGCTGGCTGCTTCCACAAAGGGAGTTTTCTGGTTACGTGGCTGGAATTCAAGGGTCTGCGATAAAATGCTTTCTGGAGTTTGTTGTCAATATTCTCGTTCAGATGGTCTAGCCTTGGATACCCACATTCTCTGTTCCCTCTGGGTCTTTCTACCTACTTCTCCCTTCCTACAGGTTTCTTCTGGAGACTTCTCAGACCAGGCCTAAACTTAGCTCCTGGAGAGACCATCCATTTTCTCCAGCCACTTCTGCCCTATCCTGCTTTCTGTGTTGATCTCAGGGTCACTTTTCCAGGGTCACTTTTCACATTATCATTGGACTTCACTAATTTCTTATGTCAACTTATTTCAGGGACCACAGGCCCTGTCAGTGCCTGAACTATAGACAGATCTCTCACGCAGGGGGCTCTGATGAATGAATGAATGAATGAATGAATGGGAAGATGAAGAAGGATGAAGATGGGATGGATAGCCAATCTGGCTGTCCAAGCGATGGTGGCAGTCTAGGTGCTATGTGGTGACTGCCAGTGCTGCTGGCAGTGGTGGACAGGTGACATGAGGCAGAGAGGGCAGCCCATCCTCCTACATCCATCTGGTCACTTGACTCAACTCAATCCAGGCCACTCAGTGAGGCCTGGCAGTGACTGCTTTCTTAGATGACCATGGTGCAGCAGCAGGGGGCCCTGGCTCTCCCCCAGCAAATGAAATTCCTCCCAAGCATTGCAGCAGCTCTGCCTGATTTCCAGGCTCCTCACATGGCACCCTACAGCTCTTCAGCTGAAAGGGACTCAACGAGCCCTGAAGGTAACAAGTTCACTCCTCTTCTTGTCTCCAAGGGGCCTTCCCAGAGAAAGAGGATGCTTCTGTGGGTAGCCCAGACCCGTGTGCCCCGAGTGTCCACACAGAAGGGACAGTAAACAATTGCTTGTCAAATCCTCAGGGAACCCATAACAGGCTCCCAAGAAATTAAAAATGAGAATGGTCATGGCTTTAGCCCCATGCTTGGTCCTTGCCTGGGTCCTGGGTCCTATCCATTGCAAAACACCGTGCAAGTCCTACTCCTTGTGTGCTGATTGGCCCTCTACCATCACATCAGCCTCTTCCATAGATAACCTCCAACCTCCCCCCTCTCAGAAACACTGACCCTGCCTCTGGGTGGGTTCTGTGTTATGTGACCCACTGCTGGACTAGTGGCCCAATGAGGCCCAATTTAGCAGGACCCGAGGAGACACCAGATAATCCCAGAGCCTCCAGGAGGTCCCTGGGAGGGACAGGGAGGGTCTATAAACCAATCAGTAGATAAGGATTTCTGCCCACCCACTCCCTCAGCTCGATTCCTCACTGATGCCATCAAATAGCTGACCTCTCAGGAAATAAAAAATACCTGCAGCAAAATAGCTGGGATGGGATATAGCCAAGGAGCTCATAGAAGTCCAGGGACCTCTCAGTGTCCTACACATGTGTGACATCGTCACGGTCACCTCCACCCTCATCACTATCACCACTAGTACTGGCATCACATGCCTCCTATCACCATCATATGAGCAGTACCCTGGCCACCATTATAGCCATCACCATCACTTTCAAATGCAGTACCATCACCACTATCACCACCATCATCACCATCATTACCACCATCACCCCTACCATCATCATCACTACCACCACTACCACCACCATCGTGGACACCATTATCACCAGTTTCACCACTACCATTTATCATCTCTACCACCACCACCACCACCACCACCACTACTACCTTTACCATCTTATCCGCCATCACCAGCAATGTCACCACCGCCAACTACACCACCACCAGCATCACTACTAACATCTTCACCATCATCGCCATCACTGCCATTAGTACCGCTCACACCACCGCCATCAGGTCGGCACTTCAACACGACCACAGCTACCGCTGTATCCCAGGGATTGATGCTGTTCCTGCTTAGCCTACCCTTTCCAGCAAATGGCTGAATAAATAAGCTGCCGCTGCCCCCATCACCATTTTCCAGACTACTAGTCACCATTTCACTGGCCCCAGAGCCCTCTTCTACCAGGGAAATGCTCGTGTCCAGACACCGGTCACCTCAGGTAAGATGACCAACCCCTGAGTGTCCAAACACTCCTGGAATGAGGCGTGGAGACTGCTCTAGCCGTACTGGCTCTGCAAATACCTTCTGGGATTTCTGTGGGAGTGTACTAGCTCAGTACCCCACCAACACACTATATCACTGTACATCTATCACCTGGGGTTCAGACCATAGCAGCTTTAACCACTGTGCTCCTGGCCACATGATTCTAAGTAGGACCGATAACCTTCCTTCTGTGCCATGAGCGGTTGGCACTCACTGCAGCTGGACAATGGGGCTCAGTCCTGCAGGATCAGGTATAACCATTGGAGGAGGACCTAGGGTTTCTATCTGACTGTCGGCCACAAGTGCAAAAATGGGAGACTCCAAAGAGGCTAGATCGGACCACAGAACACCAAGGACCTCCACTACTGAAGCTCCAGTGGCTGGCAGCTCAGGTAGTGGAGAGCCTACTTAACCTTCTCCTCATCCTTCTTCCTTCTGCCAGATGTCACATCCTGACTGCTCAGGACTTCCTGTCTTCAGACTGGAGCATCTCTGAAGCCAAGGGCCTAAAGGAAGACCGTCTCCCGCCTAGTCCCTCCTCCCGTGAGTCCTTCACAGCTGGCTCCACTTACCACTGTGGAGATGGACCCTGGGAAAAGCCACTCTCAATTCTTATCAGCTACCAGCCTTGGGCAGCAGAGGAAATCAGAGGCATGAAGGCCCAGGCACCTTCCTTCAGCACCTCATGCCCATGTCAGGACTGCTGAGTGGCTCCATGGCCCAACCTCTTTCTGGTTGAATGGAGAAGAGGTGGGACAGGCATGCCATGACCCCAGCTGTGAGGGCCGCCCTCCATGTCTCTTGACATAGCAACTGCCTTGGGAAATGCTCATGCTTATTGTCATTTTTAAGTGACATCTTGCAACTGTGCAGCCCCCCTGGAGCCTGATGTAAACTGACAGCTCCCATGGAAAGAAGAGAAGTCATTCATCTCCGATTTTCCACTAGTGCAAGTCCTCTAGAGACCAGCCAATAAAGCAGGGAGCTGGTTGGCGCCCCACTGAGGACTCTGGGCTGGGACCAGGTGCCCAGGATGTGCACCCAGCCCTTACCCTTGACTGTGCAACCCTGACAAGTCCTTTAAACTTGGTTTCCTCACTTCCAAAGAGAGTATGACTTGGTCTCATGCCAGCACCCAGGGCACTGTGAAGGCTATGTCTTGGCAAGGTTCCCCGGACAGTAGCCATACACCCTGCACCAGACCTGACGTGCGTGCAGCCAACACCCAAACAGCAACACTGGCAACTGTACACACCAGTCGCGCGCCAACACCAGGGCACTACCACCAACATGGACAATACCATCAACAGCGCAGACGCCGGCGCTAACATAAACCACCTCTCCAGCCCCAGGACCAGGCCCCAGCGCCGTGAGGCTGACACCAGCTCCACACCGGCATCAATTCCAGCAACACCATCAGTGTCAGCAGCACCGCCACCGCCAACACCGCACTGACGCCAGGGCTGAAACCTACAAGCATTGACACCAACACTAGCTGTAACAGTAGCGTGGACAACGGCACCAAGAACAGCGCTGCCATCGACAGCCCTGTCCTCATTCTAGCCCCACGGACAGCAGCACTGAGAGCAAGTGCTAGCTACGACTCTGACACCGCCAACTTCCCCCACGGCATTGGTGGCAGCACCTGAGATGACACACACAGCCACGCTGACAGCCGTGCCACCCTGATGGCAGAGGAACCGCTGTCAACGGCAGCCCTACCAGTAACTTCCCAACAACCTTTACCATGACAAGGATCCAATGGTGCCAGAAGTGGACAGCTGTCCCTCCGAGCCCACACCACACTGACATGGCCACTTTCGCCACTTAGCAGGTGCCTTGTGACAAACACTACCAGGTAGGTCAAACACACTCTCCACTCCGGGCCTCATGACAGCCGTAGGCACTGAGTCTATGTTCATCTCACTTCATAACAAGGAGCCTGTGGCTTGGAGAAGGCATGGCCAAGGTCACAGCCAAGAGCTAGGGCAGCTGGTCCTTCTCACTGCTCACCGCTCAGAGGCCTCCTGCTCTAAACCTCTGTTCTCCGACTCAGGAGGACAAGATGCCTCCTGGAGGCTCCACCTGAGGGGCATGCAGGCCCTCGGAGAACTGGTATGTGAGAGGAGAGTGAGCATCCCGGTCACGGAGGGTCACGCGAGAACAGAGCAGGGAGCTGAGATAGGCCCCAGCTGACTGCACCATCATTCTCTTCCCCTATGGCTTCCACATCCTCACAGCCCATCCCTCTTCTCATGGCTGCCACAGAAGCCTCCAGGCCAGGGGCCCATGTGACTCTCCAGTGGAGTCGCACTCTTCCTTCTGTGGATGCGCCAGAAAGCTACACCATGTAGCGGAGCACTTTTTTTTTTTTTAAATCCCAAGCAAGTTTAACTCTGTCCAGCCTCCAGCAGCAGTGAGCATGCCACATGCAGGACTGTCCTCTCCAGGCATCCCTGGTGGACCCCGGGTGTGGCCCCCATCCACTGAGAGCTCGAGGACATCTCTCAGGGAAAGGGGTGTGATTGCACACTCCCAGAGATGTCATCCTCCTGGCACTGTCCTCACCTCCTTAAATGACACAGGAAGAGGGATGCTGGATGCGAGGCCAGGGAAAACCATTTCTCATTTTAGAAACTCTGGGAAAGCAATTTCTCCTTTCAGGTCTCATTTTCTTGCTCATTTACTCCAACATGCAAATACCTTGTGGGGCAGCACGCTGCAGGAAGCTTGGCAGGCAGACAGGCCCCCGCCTGCCTTGAGGGTTCACCTCAGCCAGCCAGGTGACCTCAGGCCCTGGATGGACCTGAGCCAGCTTCCCCTCTGGGTCTCTACTTGTCCTCTCTGAGGCAGTCAGCTGTGGGGTTTCCTGCCCCCACGGTGGAGCCTGAGACACCAAAGGGGTAAGCAAAGATGTATAGGGAGGTGACTCCCTCCTCCAGAGAGGGAGCCTATAAGCACCACATTTTAGCGCATTCTATGCTCAGTCTGGGTCACATGTCCAAGTTCAGCACAGGCAGCAGGAGCTTTCTGCCCAAGGCCCTGTGCCCATTATTTGAAGAAAGGTATAGATGTGCCTTCCCAGCTCGGGGAGTTATCAGGGAACACCCTGTCAACTCCAGGGGTGAACAAGATGCTGCTGGGAAATCAGAGGTGAAGAAGGAGCCCAGAAGTCTGTGGGGGAAAGGCATGCATGTTCTCCATCACCTTCATCCCACCATGACAGTTAGCTCTCCAAACCCATGGTCTGCCTGCGTCATCATCACGGACCATCTCTGGACTGACGATTTCTTTTAAACCCTACACAGGTTTGACTTTCCTCAACCTCCTCCAGCGGTGTATCCACCATGTGTAGGACTGGCCTCTCCAGTCACCCCTCAGAGACCAAGGAACAGACACTGGCTCCAAAGGGACTTTAATGGGAATGCTCTCGCACATTCTCAAACGCCTGGCCGAGAGGAAAGGAACAACACGTAACAACCAAGAACCTACTTCGAGCCTGATCGCTGTGCACTCTACACAATGCCTCATGACAGCCACATAATTTGATATCTAAGACCACCCCCTTCCTCCTGCCTTCCACCCCTACCCTGCTGCCTGCATCTCACGATAGACTGGAAACCCAAGGTCCAGCTAGAGGACACGAGTTGGCCAGAGACCCGGTTTTAGAGTAGCAAAGTTACATCTGTTGTTAAGACTTGCAGTGCCAGGCTGTGCCTTGTGGTCTCCGGGGGCTACCATGTGAATGTGACCCCAACTAGAAGAAGCCCTACTTCTCAAAGGACGACCTGTAAGGACAGGGGAGGTGTGAGGGACACACTAGGACTGTCACTACCCCAGGGCATGCAGGCAGCCAGAGCTGAGTCTGTGGAAGGCAGAGACCACCCTTCCCACACGGTTCAGTCTCCTTGAGGGTGCTTCTCGTATTGAACCTTCTCGGCGGAGCCGGAGTGGGGGCCACGGGGAGCTGTGACCCTTCATCTTGATAGGGTTCTAAACAAACACGCACTCGCTCGACTCTCTTCAAAGTGAAATTGAGTTTTATATGTCAGCGTTTGGCCAGGAAGGAAAAATAAATGCCACTGAAGGCCAAGTTGTCATGTCCACGTCGCAATCATTTACCGGAGCTTAAATGCAGCAGTTAACACAGAGCAGAGGGAGGCGGCCCGGGGAAGAGATAAAACTCGGGAGTGAAGCCGGCCGTCACAGTTGCCAAGGAGCTGGGGACAGGCACGACAAGAGGATCATCGTTTGCTTGGCAGA
>CABHPQ010157255.1:0-15402 GCA_902168405.1 Peromyscus aztecus | reverse complement strand
CACACACACACACACACACACACACACACACACACACACACACACACTGTGGGGGCCCACTCTTGATTTTCCTGTAAGTTTTTCTTTTTAAGTTTATTTATTCTTTTGTAATTCCATACATACATGAATGAAATGTATTTAGATCATATACGCTCCCCTCTACATAAGTTATTCTCATGTAAGCACTGTGGCACACTTGCCCACACAAAACACACACGCACCACACACACACACAAACACACACACACACACACACACACACAATAACATTTAAAACATGACATTATACAAATGTGGAAAGGACGTTAATCAATAATTTACCCAACTCGTTAACACAATCAGTACGGTGGTAAGCTTGCTTAAAGACCATTCAACAAAATGTGTATTTATGTCAGTTTCTTCATGTAAGCACAAAAGCCTACATGGAGAACAAGGGAGCAAACTAGAAAACACAAACAGTGCATGAAACTATAGCCACCTGATATGCTACAAGGATACTAAAAAATACACACTGGAAGAGAGCATCTTCAACAAATGATGCTGGGAAAACAGGATGTCCAAACATAGAAGTAGGAAATGAAATCCATATTTATAATTCTGCACAAAAATAAGCTTCAAATGAATCAAAGACCTCAACTATGAAAGTTAAAATGCTAAAACTGATAGGAAAACATAGTACTCTATGAGATACAGGTGTAGGAAATAACTTTCTGAACAGAACTCTTTTTACTGAGAAATTAAAGACAACAACTGACAAACAGGAACTATGAAAAGTAAAAGGCTTCTGTGTAGCAAAGGAAACAATCAATGAAGCCATGAGGGACCCAAAGCATTGGAGAAAGTTTTTAGCCAGTAGAGGATAAATAGCCAAAATCTGTAACACACAAATAAATGAAGAGTCAAGAAAGCAAATGACACAGTTAAAATATGGACTATAGATCTGAACAGAGAATTTTCAAGTGATAGAATAAAAATGACTAAGAAATATCTTTAAGGTATTCAGCATCCTCAACAAATGGGAAATGCAAATTAAGACTACTTTGAGATTTCATCTTACCCCAGTCAACTGACAACAAATGCTGGTGAGGATGTGGAAAAGGAAACCCTCATTCTCTGATGCAGCCACTTCTAGAGATCAATGTGCAGAATTCTTTTTTTTTTTTCAAGACACGGTTTCTCTGTGTAGTTTTGGAGCCTATCCTGGAACTCGATCTGTGGACCAGGCTGGCCTTGAACTCATAGAGCTCCGCCTGCTTCTGCCTCCAGAGAGCTGGGATTAAAGGCGTGCGCCACCACCGCCCAGCTTAATATGCAGAATTCTTAAAGAGCTAAAAGTAGATCTATCGTATGTCCCAGCTATACCCTCATTGGCTTATATCTAAAGGATTTGATATCCTATTAATAAGAAATTTTCAAGCCATGTTCATTGTCCTTCTCTCCAAAAAACAAAACAAAACAAAACTCTGCTCAAAGCAAATACTTATTCCATAATTTTCTTCACAGCCAAGAACAGAGAAATTTAGAAGTTAATGTTTACTGGGACTACATCATGTGTTGTGGGCTACATAGCATCTATATACCATCTATTATCTATCTATCTATCTATCTATCTATCTATCTATCTATCTATCTATCTATCTCTATCATGTATCATCTATATATCTATTTATTATTATATGTGTCTATTTACTATATCTATTTATCTATAATTGTCATCTACCTATTGCTTTTGGGATTTTCAAGTCTGGTCTTGCTTTGGAGCCCTGTCTGGCCTGGATTGTGCTGTATAGACTAAATTCTCCTGGAACTTGCCACAATCCTACTGCCTCTGCCTCTCCAATGCTGAGATTACAGGTTTGTTCTACCACTTGGGCAGCCATCATGATCTGTTTTGATATGGGAAATGGTATATCATATTTCTAACTCTTCTTAAGAAGAATTTTCACTAAAGAGGTTGTTACCCTTCTTAAAATGGTTATGTTCACTACAGTTGGTTGCCTCCTATTGCTCAGATGGACCCAAACTTTTAACTGTGCCTATTGCTTAAGTAGTGTTCCTTCCCTTCGACTCTCATTCTTGCTTGATTATGGAAAATGTCACCAAATGATTGTTTTGGTTATTGACTGTATTCATTTAACTGACCATTATATGTTAAAGGTCCAAGGAAACATTATTAGATTTATTTATTTATTGATATTGATTTGGTTAATGAGCTCCCTTTATGATAATGATATTCTCAATATCCTAAACCTAGGATTCTCCGAACATCAAACAGAAAATTAAAGTGCAGAGTACCAGCGTGAATAATTTGAGTGATTCTTTCTCCCACTGGAAGATACTGAAGAAAAAAGCAGTTTCTTCTTCTCTCCCTAGACTTAATTTGAAATGATTTTTTTTTACTTTTTACTTTTTTTTTTTTTAACAGGAAAATGGGAACACCTCATAGAAGGCTTCAAAAACATTTAGTAAACTTCTGACTGATTTGTCGTTATTCAAAATGTTGTATCATTGTGGTCCCAATCTTTGAGGAATGATGTCCTAGATTTACATCCTGGAGTAGAAGTACTTTAACAGAGTTTACTTGTGCTCATTTTATGAAAATAATAATTTCTGATTATAATGATGAGGTTGCTAAAATATACAATATGTAAAAATACAGATTTATAAAGCAAGTAACCTGGCTGGTGTCTTGTGCATTTACTGTAAATGTTGTCAGTAGTTAGTGCCTTTGAGCATTCGGCAACAGCAAAAGCCAGTGGACTTTTCGTATGATCCTGCCTGGAACAAAGGTGAACATAGCATGCCTGGTGTGTTACGCACATTACATGGAATGAGGCAACAACTGAACCAGAAAAATGAGTAAAAGTAGAACATGGGGTCAGAAAAAATTGGGTTTAAAGGTATGTTTACTGTCTTCAATTTCCAGATCTCTGGACTGAAATCTGTTTTCTTTCTTTTTTTTTTTTTTGTTTGAAAGAAGATTTCTGATTTTGATGTTTGATGGTCTTGGCACATACGTAAATGGCGTTATAATTTCATGTGTTCAAGATTCTATTGCTCATTTATAAAGAGAAGATGGGATTACCACTCAGAACTTGTGAAGGGAGGACTGCCATGCCCTGGGTAAAGCCGCTTGGTTGTTTCCTCTCTTAGGGTGGCTCCTCTGGTTTGTGGCTATATTTTCCTGGATTTATTGTGAATACCTTTCCTCGAAAATTTCTGTCTTTCCTGTGTTCCCAGGAATCTTCCCTGCCATTCTGAAAGTGGCCATTCTGGCATTGCAGGTTTTTACTCTATTCATGTCGTCTCTTCTTGTTGAGTTTAATCGACTGGAATTGCAGCAAGATTCTAAACTCGACAAACCCGTGTCCTCTCCAATGCATTGGTTGCCTAGAGAGAACCCACAGAGCCATCCTTGTATACAGGATAGTCTTTTCTGGTGTCCTGTGTTTTTTTTTCCCTATGGACTGCTGGGCAGCCATTTACCTGATTTTAATATGAATAATTAGCAAACGTTTACCAGTGCTAATTAAATATAAAGCAGATTAAAAAACATTTTAATACCTTTTTCACATATTAGTTATGGAGATTAAATAGAAAATTAAATTAAATTTGTGGATTTCTTCATGTAAAGGGACAGCAGCTGAGCTCATTCCTGCTCATGTGAATGAATGCTGTGGGGTCTGGAGTACTGCATCAGACACTGGTGTTAGCAGACAGTCAGCCTCAGCAGCTTGCAGCCTTGAGCATCTATGGACCTCCCAGAAGCCAAGCCAGCAGCTAGTACATGAGCAATGCCTTTTCTATTTTACTAGATAAACCACTCACTCTATTGGTTGTTCAAGGTTTTATGCTGAACATTATCAATTCCAAACAGTGAACCCTGGGGGCCCTGAGCCCTGTCCTGCTAGAAGCCCATCTACATGGAAAGTGAGGAGATCCTCCTGCCTCATCTGACATTAAGATACCTTGTGTGAGCATCACAATAAAAAACATCTCTGTGAGTACCACTGCTTGTGCCAGATGGAGCAAGGCATAATGTCGATTCTGGGTTCTTCAAATATACCCAGTGTCCCCATCTCCTCATGGTTCATGTGAGCAGGTGCAGGGAGCGGAACTGTGCTGGACCACAAACTGGACACTTGATGCTGTGAGGATGATGCTTCTGCTGACCTTACAGCGGTCTCACAACATGAAATGCTTCCTCATATTTGTTCTCATTGGGTGTTCTGCATGCCTCCACATCGACAAGGTCTCTCTAGGCTGCACTGGGAAGGGATTGTGACCACACCACACAAGGCATCAGAGGCTGAGAACAGTAGTGATATCTGAGGAATTCAGTGGTGAGCTGACAGCCCAGTGACTGGGCAATGTACTTCAGTGGTGATCTGACAGGCACACAACCACAGCTTCCAGGATTTCCTCTCAAAAAGTCCATATGTTATACACTTTCCTTCACAATTTTTAAACGATGAAATTGAGGGGCATGGATATTAATTAATCATGAAAAATATGCTAATATGGTGGTTTTATCCATTTTTTCAAGACTCTTGACATTTCAAAAACACTGAGATAGAAAATTTTTTTTTTTTTTTTAGGCTAGATCAGTAACTTTTACCATATTAGTAATGGAAGCAAATATTTGAAAAATAATGTCTTCAAGTGACATTGATAAGCCCATTTAAATGTGCAATAAAACAAATGTTATTTACTTCCCAACTGAAAATCATTGAGCTAGGGCGTCATGTCACAGTTTTGTGAATCTTTCTTCTCTGGATTCCTAGCAGGTGGCTGGGACCTCATCTGTCCTGGCATTCTGTCTGCTGCAATATATTGCTTTGTGACAAGTGGTAAGACTCACACAGACAAGCAGCTGGTGTGAGTAGCTTTTAACATTCCGTTGACGGTGGGATTTGAAATTGCATTGATGAATCTTTCATACTCTGAAATAAAGGGTAATGCGTATATTCATGTTCTGCTCTTGGAAGCCCCTTTCCTCTCATTATTTTAAAGGTATATCACATTCACTTCCACTCTGGATATTAGCCCGTTTTCTCTTTCCCTACCGGGAGCTCACACCAACTCTTCTGGCCCCTTCCTGCTCATTTCCAAGTATGTCCCAGAACCTCCTCCTATGGGACCTCTGCCTTGAGCAGCAGCCTATTAACCTCAGATTTCCTTCCATGGCACTGTGTGCTTCTGCTGTCATAGTATGCATTTACTGCTGATGAGATTTAGTGGCAATGCTCACACTTTTAAAGTCCCTAAATAATAAGTAACCTGTGTCCGAGACATAAATGTACTTGTTGAGATATGGTTTGAAATCCAGAAAATATGATTCTAGATTTTTATTATGTTAATTTTTTTAATAATTAATTTTTTCCATTATTTTACATCCCAATCTCAGTTTCTCCTCCCTCTTCTCCTCCTGTTCCCTCCCACTTGAGCTGGGTTTTGAGAACCTATTCCCCATACTAGGTTGCCTTGCCCAGTCTTGATGCAGGGGGAGTAGCTTGCTCTTGCCTCAGCTTGATTCTAGATTTCATTCTTGTAGTAAGAACTGTAAAGGAAGAAACAGAGAATGCTCTTGAATTGCACTGTGGGTTTGGATGTGTGCGTAGTCTCTCTGTGTGTATATTTTCCTGTGTGTTCATGGGAATATATGTACTATATGTACATTGTGAACCATGGAAGTGAATAACAGAGGTCAGTATCAGTCATTTTCTACCTCTGGTTTTTGAGGCGAGGTCTCACTGTACCTAAAGTGTCCTTCACTGTACCTGAAGTTTTCCAACTGGACTAGACTGTCTGACAGCAGTTCCCCCCCCCCCACTCCCCCCATTACCACCCCAGGCTTTTTCTGCCCCTCCCGCTGCAGTACTGAGATAACAGGTGCCTGTTGCCATGCCTGGCTTCTCTTATGTGGGTCCTGGGGGTCTGAACTAGAGTCTTCATGATTATGTCATAAACACTTTACTGACTGCATCGTCGTCTCCAAATCTGACTTTGCTGTTTTTAATCATTTACCTTTATCAGTGACAACATGAACTTTGTATTGCAGTGAATATTTATTGTTATGTATCTAGATTAACTGATGAAGCATTATTTAGTTCAAGTGTTTTCAATATTAAGACTTTGCATATTTTTAGGACACTTTTCTCCTGGTTACCTATTACGAGTAAACTGCTAGGTTTGGCAGTCTGGCAGCCATCTTGTATTTGCTATCTCTTACTGATTTTTACAGAGCTTTATTCCTTTTCTTTACCATGTGGTTCCCAGTTTATGACTACATTTCTCAGTGTTGCTGTTTAATTGGCATTTTATTCCTCTCCATTAAGGACTTGATAAAAACAGTACATAGTAATGGAGCAAAAGTTAAATATCAGAATTTTAGATACCTGTTATGTTTGCATGCTTTACAAGAAGACCAAGTATTATCAAATGTAAAGGTGTAAGTTTAAGTTACAGGTAAGAAAAGAAATCATTCAGAAAATACTTTTGCTTCTTATACGTATAAGTTAAATTCACTTCTCATATAACTCAACTCATTACAAGTTTATTTACATTTAAATTACATTTTCTTAGTACTTTACTGTTTGTCTTAAGAAAGATGAATGGTGTCTTGGTTTTCTATTGCTGTGATAAAGACCATGACCAAAAGAGACTGGCAGAGGAAAGGGTTTGTTTCACCTACCCTTTCATGTCACAGTCCATTATGGAAGGAAGCCAGGACAGGTACTCAAGGCAGGAGTCTGGAGGCAGGAACTGAAGCAGGAGCCTTGATGGAACACTGTTTACTAGCTTGCTCCCCATGGCTTTCTTCTACTTCCCAGGACCACCTGCCCAGGGGTGGTACCACCCATAGTGGGTGGAGCCCTTCTCCATTAAACATTAATCAAGAAAATACCTCACAGGCTTTTCTATAGGCCAGTCTGATAGGGACATTTTCTAGATTAGTTTCCTTTCTCTCAGATGACTCTATCTTGTGTTAACTTGACAAAAACAAACCAAATCAGAAATGAAAACAAAAACAAAAAATCAAGACTTTTCCTACAGCTGTTTCTTTTTACATATTTCCCTCTTGCTTTTTTTTTTAAATTTCTTTTTGTGCTAGTGACTTGTTTAAGACAACAGCAACTTTCATTTTCTTAAACTTCAGAAGAAAATCCTGAAATTGTGCTAGTTTCTGCCTTGGAACAATGCCCCATCCTAATGGCCCTGAAGGAGAACTTAAGTTCTCATCCCAGTCTGGTGGTCAGTCACAGGATCAAGTTGCTGTTGAGATGGACTAACTGCATTTGTAATATCTAATTTATTTTAAAAAATGCTAGGAGAATGCTAGTTAACTGTTTAATTATTTGATTTTTGTTTCCATGTTTGTGGTCCTGAGGTTAAAACCAGTGCTCTGTTTCTGTAAAGCATATTCTCCATCACTGAGCTGAACCTTGTCCCCGAGAGTATATTTAAAACTGCACCAGAAAAATGATGGGGCATTCGGAGATGGTAGAAATCCAGCACTTATCATATCTTTTCTTCAATTTTCAGCAATACCTCATGAGCTGATCTGTGTCTCATTGTGGTACTCGTTATTCATGAGCCTAGATTTTTAAGTCACTTGAGGCTATAAAGTCATCTGCTGACCTCAGTGTGAGGACAGTATTATGAGGGATCCTGAGGGGGAGAAGAGTGTGCAGGAGAGACATTCTTGGCCCCTCCACAGGTTCTTCCCTAGGCTTTAAACATATTTTATAATTTTTATAATGAATTATTCATGATTTTACATAGTTCATTATATGATCCGTTGTAGGAAAATGAGCTCCTTTCTGTATGACTACAGAGCAGAAAATCCAATTACTGTCTTTGATCCTATTTCTCAGACCAAAAGCTTGAACTTGTCATTGCGTGGGCTCCTTAAGAGAACTCACATTCTACTTCTTTCTGTTATTCTCCTTTCTGCCACTCCATTCCACTTCTTTGTTTCTTTTTATGACTCCTAAGATATATACAACCAGATCATCTCCCTCCTCCTCTCTCTTTCTCTTCGTCCACGTCAGTCTCTGGTCCCCTCTGGATTCTTCTGCAGCCCCCTGGCTGCTTCTCTGCCTTTGCTATCAGTTTCTCCCTTTGTACCATGCTGAAGTGATCCTTTCATCATCCAAAGTGAATTATTTTATGTGCACTCTTAACACATTCCTCAGGCACTTCCCACTCACTCACCCCCAGAAGCAAGAGCCCTCAGCTGGGAATGTTTCTCAAGGTACCGGGCTGTGTCTTCACTCCCGGTTCTCATGCACAGCGTGGCCCATACTTGCTGTTTGTAGCATGCTGCCCTCCCTGCTTTCTTCCCAGCTTGTCTAATGATTTCACACGGGGTGTCTATGCAATAATCCCTCCTGCTGCCATGAGTGACGCTTCAGGTTTCTGCCTGTCCTACTAACCTTAGCATTTCTACTTTTTATCCTCCTTGAGTCCTTATTTTTCTCCATTACCTTCTCAATAAAACTGCTCACCATTTTGCATATTTGTTTGTTTAGATATGGCCCAGTACCGAAATACAAGAACCCCCTAGAGTAGGGGCTATGTTTTTAAAATAATAATCATCAAGGCCTACAATAGAGCCCTGTGCAAGGAAGGTGAAGTGTGTAAAACACTGAAATTGAGATGAACCCTTGGCAATTTGGAGTAGCTTTTAAATAATTTCTTCTCATTGATAAACAAAAAGTCCTTTTATGTTGTTCTTCCAGCACTTTACATGGCTTCGTTGCATTGAAACAGAACTTGACCCAAATGGGCTTTGTACACCTCTCCAAATTACATATTCACTTCTTTTTGGCTTCACTATGGGAGACTGATGGAAGGAACTTTTTCTCCTTAAATTATGTGTTCTGATGTATGTTGGGAGGCCAGGCAGTATTTATTTACTCTAAAACACTGACTTATATTTATCCTCAAACAATGAAGCAAAGAGAGTGCAACTCCTTTGTTCTTTCATAGTGAATTGCCTGTCTAATGAGGGACTTTTGTTTTAAAAAGTCCTCAGAGAAAGCTACACCATTATTCAAATTGTTTCTGTCAAATCGAATTTCATTTATGAATTTGTGCTCATTTAAAACATTTAGAAAGGGGACATAGTTTATGTATTCAAGGAAAATTATAACTACAGCAGTTGCAAGGCAGTGGAGAGATTAGAAACTGTTAATCATCTGTGGTGCCAATTGCATAATTTGTAACTTTGGACTCAGCAATTCAGTTAATTTAACATGACAACCTCATGCTTCACAACTCCGCAATGTCAAGCCATTTAATAGTTTTCCCTTTTTCATTTCTAACCATTCCCATAAGATTCTCAGGAGTCTAGAAAATACTAATATTATCCAGAGTTCAGTTCCCATTAATTTTACATTTTGTTATTAATTTTGGTTATTCAACCTCTTCAGAGTCTTACAGACAGTCTAGTCCAATGGCTTTGTTCAAAATGAGTGCTCAGTTCATCTTGGATTTAGATATTACCCTGAAACATTAAGCATCTGCCCTAACAACTACATGTGTTTTGTAACAATAAAACTCTAAACAGATTTACCGCATAACATACATGAGACATTTTAAAAGGACTCTCAAGATGGGAATATCAGTAGTACCATTTGCTGTGAAGTCAGCTCCTATATAGTGAGTGAGATATGGGATGGTTCCAAATAGAATATAGTTTTAAGGATTCTTGTTATTATTGTAAGATTAATAATTGTATGATCTTGGAAAGTTCATTGTTTAAAATATCTCCTGAAATATCTATTCCTTCATATGTAAATTTTTAGTAAACAGCATTTTCTCATGCTTGAGCTTGAAGTGAAATCAGAGACGTGGTATTTGATGGAGTGCTTAACTCTGTGAGTGTATGAGACTTCATTATCTTCTTGCATGAAAAACATGCCTTGGCTGTAATTATCTTTAACATTAGTCTGACAAGGTTTAGAAAATATATAAATCAGATTATGATCCTTAGCAGTAGTGCAGTACGTTTTGAGGACTGTGGAGTACATAAATCAATGAGCATCATTTTCTGGTATAATATTCTTTTGCTCAAATTATTGAAGAACCAAAAATTATTCTTTGTCTCCGGGGAATGTAAGTGTTGCACTATTTGTTATATTTGCCTTTAATAGTCCGGATGAGTCAAAATAACTGACCTATTATGGTACTTATCTGCCATAGTCATTTATATTCACACTTCATTGTATTTCAGGGTCAATGGATAAAAGCTTTGACTTGTCCCATGGCTGTTAGCCTGCTTAAATATTAAATGCAGTCTTGCTTCACACAGCTGAGTTTGATTTATTAGAACAAAGAAAATAAATGCGTTTTTTTTCTGGGAAATAATCTATTCTGATATAAATCTGTATTAATTTGGGGGTATATAAGACTGAGAGGTAATAGATGAGACAGGGTCCTGGGGTGTCTTATGGCACCTTCTGAAAGAAAGTACTGAAGTTTCACAGCCATGGATTCGGTCGGTGACTAAGCGACCATGGATTTGGTAATTAGGTGATCACAGATTTGGTGATTGAGCAGCCATGGATTTGGTGATTAGCCAGCCACGAATTCAGTGATTAGGTAGTACTGATCTCCTAATGAAGCTCCTGTGAAGGTGTCAGCCATCTACATCAGCTCCACTCCAGAAAGATTTATCAGAAAACCACTAGCAAAACAACACATCATGTTATTTTTAAGTGCAGATATTGTATACAATTTTACATTGAGATCAGAGATTTAAAAGGAGGAGGTGTGCCAGGGAAGTGTGTCTGTTTTCTAGTTTCTGGAAAGATGGTGTTGAACCAAGGACAGGAGAGAATAAAGGGAAGGCTCTGATTTCACTCTGATTTTCTTCTGTACCTTTATGAGAAGCAACACCCTTTCTGTTTGCTTCAGTGCCTTGCCAGTGATTTCCCATGTGTGGTCAGACTAGCCTTTGTAACACATTGCATCTTTTCAAGCATTGGCTATCGCCATTCTACCCTACCCATGTTCGCAGAAAGTCACCTTGTTCTCTTTATCTCTAGGGGAAAAGTCAGTCATTCAAGCTGCCACACAACACCTCATACTCTAGCTTGTTTATTAGGATCTGCAATCATCTCTTCATGCCCTTTGCCACTCATAAACCCTACACTGAGAGCTCTTCTGTGGAACCCTATGTCTTTCTTGCCCTTCAGAGCCCATTTCCCAAGAGAAATGTGTTAGTCTCTTTCACCATCCTCTAAGTTTTCGTTTTCTGGCACCTTCAGGAAACTGTTATGAAGGATGAGCATAGTTTCCCCAGTGGACTACATCATGTTTTTGTTCTGAAAACACAATTTGGGGCTTTCAAACCGTTAAATTCTTTCTTTTCTTGTCTACTTGCTCATTTCTTCTCATTCCTGTTACTAATGACTTTTCCATAAGTATTGTTGTTCCTCAAATCTTAATTCTGGGAAATCCTCTTCAGTTTCAATATATTTTCCCCCAGAGGAGTCTATTCACTGCAGGTCTTTGTGGATGGGGACATTTTTATCATCACTTCAACTTGGTCCCATGACCTTCAGGGATGCCACATTTAAGATGTTGAAATGAATATGCACATTTGTCTTGCGAACTCTTTCTGCATTCTATATTGCTTGAGCCCTCATCTTTATTATTGGTCATTTTCCCTATTCATTTCATTATCAAGAGTCTTATTAACATAGCATCTTGGTTAGCAATTATTTGTCTTCTCTCTATCACATTGTCATAACTGTAGCTGACAACCTGTTATACTTATTTTCTATTTTTATAGAATGTCCAGCTTTTCTTTTCTCAGTACAACATAAATATGGAGAATATATTATATGCTTCTTTGTGTCCTTAGTCAAGCACTGCAGATTTTCTTTAAAATATAATAAATATTTGAATAAATGTTAAATTGCATAAGCAAATAAAAGTAAAGGAGTGACTTCAAAAAAGAATGCAGGTATTCATCATGTAAGTTATTTTTGAGAGTTTATGGTCATAGATGTTGTTTTTTTCAGTTTGGACAAAAAACTGACATTGTACAAATTTAATTTCCTTACTACATTTATTTGACCAACTCTACTCAGCCCCTGCTTCCCTTATGTGACAGTTTGCTGCTTTGTAAAAGATAAGAAAGGAAAAGCTGTATGATTCACTAGAAGCCTTGGCACTATTAAATGCTTCATTGCCGGTTTTCTGTACGTATTTCACTGAAGATAGGGTTGTGGTTAGTATTAATTTGAAGGTTGAAAACATCTGTAATAACCTAGTAGCCTTTGAGCATGGTTGTGGGAAATTGTTTTGATTGTGTCAGTCGATGTGGTAAGAACTGCCCAGTGTTGGCATCTCCATTTTTTGGCGGTATCTTGGACTATGTAAGTGGAGAAAGGGAGCAGACATTTATTACTCTCTGCTTCCAATTGTGGATGCCAAGTGACCTGCTGTTTCAGCATTTTAATAGTTTTAATTCTCAGCCATGATGGTCCATCCTGTAGAACAAACCCATTTCCCTTTAAGTTGCATATGTTGGGTATTTTGTCAAGAAAACAGGGGAAAAAAAAACTAAGGCAGACAGTGATGTTTAGAGTCTTGCTTGCATGCAGGATGATTTGAAAAAGAAGATTCAGCAAAGGAAAAAAAATCATGTCTACAAATGTTATAGATAATCATGGGGACTGCCATTGGCTGCTGTTACTGAATGTATCCGAGTAGAAAAAACAAGAAGAGAGTGAATGATTGTCTCCCCAAAGTAGAAGTACTATGTCAAATTTGCAGTTCCAATATTTAGATTGAATTTTTTGATAGCAATTCATTCTCTGATATGGTGAATACAAGCATAGACTTTAACCAATGCTACTTTATAGAATCCAAAGCTAATCCTGCTCAGTGTGATTCTTTGTAATAAAGATTTTAGATTTTTAGCTACTGTGAGAATCAGGAGATGAGAATTTTATTATATTGGAAATATTCAGCATGTAAAATATAACTGAAATAATTAGAGGTTTTGATAGAGGTATTATTTTGGTCACAGATTAATTTTTAGTTGTGTGATAAACAAGTAAATAAAGAAAACTTTTTTTAAACTTTTGCTTTGGTGCAAAGAATAAAACCCTGAATAGCATTATTTCTAACTTGGAGTAAGTTCATAGACTTGTAAAATCTGCCCACATCCTTCTGGCCATCTTTCAAATTGTGTTCTAGAGATGGTGATCTATAGCTGGAGAGTTTTCTCTCCGGGTCCTGCCAAGCCCCGGCAGTCTGACAGCTCACTTATAAAATAAACACACACACGCTTATATTATTTAAACTGTTTGGCCTAATGGCTCAGGCTTTTAGCTATCTAGTTCTTACATCTTAAATTAATCCATTTATATAAATCTATACCTTGCCATGTGGCTCGTGGCTTACTGGCATCTTCACATGCTACTTGTCATGGCAGCAGCTGGCAGTGTCTCCCTCCACCTTCCTGTTCTCTCAATTCTCCTCTCTGTTAGTCCCGCCTATACTTCCTGCCTGGCTACTGGCCAATCAGTGTTTTATTTATTGACCAATCAGAGCAACACATTTGACATGAAGACCATCCCACAGTAGTGATCACTTAATACATAGTATTATTTTCTTGAGAAACTATTTATAGATAGATAATCATTACACTTAATATAAAAGTGATAAGTGGGCTCTTGTTTTTGTTTTTTGTGTTCCTCTCTAAGCAGGGATATGGACCCTACCTGTCTCACTCCATATTATTCCTCCCCTTCTTCCTGATGTATAATACATTTCCTTCCTTAATTTATTAGGACATCTTGCTTTTTAGGCCATTGCTCCTGTGATCACTATGCTTTCCATGGATGAAATGCATTTTAAATATTTAAATGAGGTTAAGATACAATTCAAATAATTGGTACCACTTAGACAAATTGTGACTGAATCTGTTATAGTAAGAATCCTTTTGGGCAGTAGGATGGCTTAGTGAGTGCCAAGTTCAACTACCTAGGTTTGATCTCCAGGACCCATGTGGTGGGAGTGGTGGAAGGAGAAGACTCTCTAGAGTTGTCTACTGACTTCTACGTGTGTGTGTGTGTGTGTGTGTGTGTGTGTGTGTGTGTGTGTGTGTTTGTGTGTACTAAACAAATAATGCAAATACCTATTGTGGTGGTTTGAGTGAGAATGGCCCTTAGAGGTTTATATATTTCAATGTTTGTTTTCCAGTTGGTGGACTGTTTAGGAAAGGATTAGGAGGTATAGCCTTACTGGAGGTGTGCCACATAGAGTGAGCTTTGAAGTTTCAAAAGCCCATTCCAAGCCTAGTATCTCTCTGCCTGCTGCTGGTGGGTAGGTTATAAGCTCTTAGATACTGATATACCACCATGCCTGCATTTCTGCTGCCATATTTCCTGCCACAACGTCATGGACTAACCCTCTAAAACTGTAAGCAAGCTGTCAATTAAATGCTTTCTTTTATAAGCTTCCATAATCATGTTGTCTTTTCACACCAATAGAATGGTAACTAAGACACTTACAGCTCATAAATCTCTCAACACTCATCAGAGAAGTTTCTCTTTCCAGTAGGTAATGATCAATACAGAGACTGAAGTGGTCATGGTACAAAGAATAAGAGACTACAGAATGTCCAGACCCAAGTGGAACATTTATACCATATCCTTTCCTGAAAAAACTCAGGATGCATTGTACATGAGGGCATGGAAAAAATGCAAGAACCAGGGGTGGTGGATATCTACAATGAAGGAGTGTCTTTTGGATGCAGCAGGGCAACTGTACATGTAAACTTACGGTGTTTGGAACACTGTGCACAAAACCTGTTACAGACCGAATTCCAGCTTGGAGAGGGGAGTTGGTCACAAAATTTCACCCCACCCGAGGAGCTGTTAGCAATTCTTGTATTTGAGAGATGAAAGGTCAGTTTTCTCTAAACTTATCTAGCCACCAATAAGTTGACCACTCTCCAGGGGAAGGCCACACACATCTGGAAATGAGGGCGAAAAAAGGCACAGAAGATTGGTAGGAATGAAGAGTTGTGAGAGGGAGACTGAGCATGATCAAAATACGTTGTATTACATTCTCAAACAACTAATAACAATTTTCTACAAACTTTAAAATGAATCCTTTGTAAAATTTGTAGAAAGGGATCTTATACATAGTATTAACAGGGAGAGTACAATCAAAGGTGTATATAAAATTGTATATGTATCTAAAATTTAATTCAGAAATTATATAACTTAGTGCTTTATATATTGAAAACATCACCATGTAGTTGTCTCTCATTTTTATTTACAAAACATGAATTGTGAGAATTTCTAAAACTTTAATACTTATAGCCTTTTATCATTGTGTGATATTTTAAAAATGGCTGAGTTCTTAGTGTGT
>CABHPQ010157254.1:14945-41481 GCA_902168405.1 Peromyscus aztecus | reverse complement strand
TGTAAGACACTGTGTTGGATACTGAAGGGATATTGAGATGAAATTGCTATAGTCAGACATATTTCCCCCCACCACCAAAATAAAATAGCTTATTTGTCTGTTCCTATATTCATTTCTCACTTTTTATGTATAACAGGGAGCTACATATCGCTAAGCATCGTTTACCAACTGATCTGTGGATGAACTTGGTTAAGGAAGACCTAGACCAAGGCAAAAGAGCCAGAAGTGATTGGGTAGCAATTTTGGCTACAACTATCTATCTTTTATGGCTATCGTTCCTGAAGACGACTTCCCCACCATGGGAGTCTTAGAAACTACTTGTTAACTCCAGCCATGGATCTGGCCAGGTGGCTCTAGATTCCGGCAATTCTCCTTTATGTCATTGACCGCCAGGCCCAAATGTGAGAAAAGTTCTCACCTGCTGCCGGCCTCTAGCTTGCCCTCATTAAGCTAATTGTTTGTCTACTTTCTCACAACTTCCATGTAATTTCCCTCTATGAAATCCCTACTATTTGAAATCTCTAGCGTGATTCTATTTTCTTCAGCAAATACCACTTTATTATACACTGGGGCAGACTAAACAGAAATAATTTTCATAAAAGTCAGACTCAATGAAAGATGAAGTTCCTTGAGCTTTGTGGTAGGGAAGGCAAGGCTTGGGCTCGCAGGAGCTTTGACGGAAAAGTTTCCCGGTAGAGTTAGACTTTGAGATGGTCCTGAAAGAGAGAAGACATTCTTGGCAGGCATCACTGAGGAATAAAGAGTAGGAGACATGGAAAAACACAGACAGAAATGCAATTTTGTACTGAAGAAATGCATAAGACAAGATAAAGAGAAAAAAAACTAAAAACTATCCTGTGGTGAGACTCTGAACTAACATTGGCTGGCTAGAGCGGTGTCTGTGCTGAAAATGGTACACTTCAGGGCGAGCAGGGGTTTAGTCAGTGTGCCCACAATGTTGAATAAAGGACGGACCATTACAAAGGATCTCAGCATTTTTAGTTGACATTTATATTTCATTCTTCAATGATTATTGGGTGTCTAGGTTCTGGAATATGCAGAGGAAAAGCAACAGTGAAAATCCTCCACAGACTGGATATCTTGGTAGATTTGTTCAGTATCTGTGAATAATGTTCATCAGGTAGAGCTCTAACTTGAACCGGAGATGGCATTAAGGGACGGTGAGGGCCGAGCTGGGACGATAGGTACAATAGTCGGGGAGCATTTACCATAAACTCTGTCTGAGGTAATTGCTAGCTCAAACTAGACCACTCTGTTTTAAATTACAGATCCTGCCTCCTGTAATATTCGAAGCCTCTTGTGGGGGGGGGGGGGGGAGAATAAAGGTTCTGACAGAAGTCAGATCAAAGACAAGACTGAAATAAAATGAAAAGTTCAATCAAAATAAATGCAGCCTCCTCGAATCAAAGATGTTGGTTATGATTTTTGTCGAGATAGCAAGTTCCTCTTCTCTGTAGGATGGTCACTGTGACTCTAGATTCAGTCAAAATAGAGAAAACAAGCAGAAGGATCACTTTCTCCTAAAACCTCAGCGTCCCAGAGTTGTGGCTTCGCTTGCAGGTTGGTATTCTGTTTCCTTATGATGTTCGTGTCCCTAGACTCCACTATATTTAAAAGAAAAGAATAAATCTTCTGAATGTCTCAGGATGGAATTATATATGCCCACCCCGAACCATGAGCATCTCTGGTACTCCTGCCCTGGTTCCTCACTGACATTTTCATTCCAAATCATCTGCATCTCCCTCTAGCATTTCTTCCGGTCTTTAAATGCATACCTACAATCGTACCCCATACCCCTTGAACTCTCCCAAGTCGTGTGGTTTGAATGGGTAATTTCCCCCATAAGCTCATGGATTTGGCCACTTGTTCCCCAACTACTGCAAACAGTTTTGAAAGGCTCTGGAACCCTTAGGAAGCAGGCCATTGTGGAGCGGGCTTTGAGGTTTCATGGCTCAGCCCCACCTCCTGTTCTCTTCCTGTTTCCTCATTGCTGATGCCATGTGACCTCTGACGCGATGGGTCATATCTCCATGAATACTAAACCAGAGGGGTGACTACAACAGTCTTTTCCTTCAGAAAGCTGCTTTTTTGCCCCGATCTTGTCAAGCAGCTATTAAAGTAATGGATATACAGTTTTCTCAGAGTGCCTTTTTTTCTGTGTTTTTGACAATAAATGTCTATTTAATGAATAACAATTCACTTATAAAAATATTGAATGTTGGTTTGAAATGGGATTTTAGGCTCCTTTCGCCTACCTTTTACATTTCACTCATCAAAAGGCACCCTGCCCGGTGATAAAACAAGCCCAGCAAATAAAGATTAGAACGATAAACCATCAAGCTGGGAAGTTTTTACCTCTCTGAATATCTTTGAAGACTGATGAAGGTGCCATGTTTTCCGAAAAGACCATGCAGTATGTTGAAAAGTGAATGTGTTTCACATCGCAAATAGAAGGATTCTCTTGAAAGCAGAGATGAATGGATTTTTGTACTTTTTTTTTTTCTTTAAATGGCTGCACAAGGACCAAACACAAGATATTGTTTGATTTATCAAGCCCATAATCTCAGCAGGTGCTGCTTAGCAGGAAATTTTTCTGCTGTGTTATCATAATCTAAACTAGCACAGCTGCGCGGTAAGGACCTGGGTGTGAGGGAATTCACATAGCAACCCCCAACCCACACGCATCTGGAAGGTACCATCAGAGGCAGCCTTACAGTGGTGAGCATTGCCCTTCTGCCTCGGCATTCTTACGCCCTCCTTTCTCCGAGAAGGCCTAAGGATGACGTCACCTCGCAAAGCAGATGAGATATTTTAATGAAGCAAGAATAAAGCGAGCCAAGCAGATTCCCTCTTCCGATCCCACGGGCACCCGGATTCTGGAATCAGAACAAAAGGTTCCACATCAGAAGCCGCTCCTGGAGCTTGTAATGCCTCCCTTCAGGGACGGAGCCAGCCAATAGGGCGTGGTGCTCAGAACCTTGTGAGACGCTTCCTCCTTCATATCTCCTAGGACGCTGTCTTATAGGATGTTATGCTCTTCGAGGGACACAAAGGGAAAGAAGACACTTTTCTGACTTATACAACCCAACCGTGCACAGGGGAAATTTACAGGTAGAGTGTGGTTAGAGGTAACGTCTGGGTTTAGTCAGCCCCCCACACCCACACACCCACACACAGACTCCTATTTGAGGAAATCGGCTAAACAAGGCAGCCAGCAGGGCACCTCCCTGAGGCTTTATAAAGGATCTTCTCAAGTGGCGTTTACAACTGCGATGTTTATTCAAAGGTGACATCCTCAAGCGACTAGATCTGCTAAAGAGGTGTTCAGTCATGTTACCAGGGAGTGGAAGCTACGGACTTGGGCCGAATATATTGGAGTTTGAACTGATTAGAATAATCCCAGGTGATCAAAACCAAACTGTGCTATTTGTGATTTTTCTGCGACTGTCATAGAGGGCCGTTCATACTAAAAATACTTTAGAGGTTGAATTTCATAGGTTGTATTGTTTTAATTATGGGTCTAGCAGTCTCTCCATTAAGTCTTTTTGGAATTCATATCAAAGGAGATTAAAATGGCCCACTGAAACTATTTTGACAGAGAAGTGGACCGTTGAAAGTTGAAAATGTTTGACGGCAACCTACATTTACATTTAGACCCCCAAAATTAATATATTATTCTTCTTTTCATGTTTTCAACACATTTTTAATATCAGGTCGCTTTTGCTTCCCAGAAACCTTACATTTTAAAATTACCTTATTATAATTTGAATGCTAAGGAAGAAAACATACTCTAAAGACATGATGAAATCAACCTGAAGGATAGGACTTGATCTATCTGGGAGATGATATTTAATACCAGACTGAAACCAAACAAAGGCTGTAACCGACTGTCTAACTCCTTCACTTCTCGACAGGATTCCTAAATGCTGAGTTAAAGAATGAGAGGAAGCATTTAACAGCACCTGGCAAGATAACCAACCCAATTAAAATCTAGATTTTGTGACCATTCTGATACAGCTTTATGATTTCTTTCTTGTGTTATATACTTGCACCTAGTGAGATATTGTTTTAAATCTTTTTCTTAGTGGAGATACCAAATAGAACTGACTAAGTTGATACATAAATATTAGTGTGTATAGTTTGTTCTGATTAGAGATGTAACTTCAGAATAAAAGGGTAGAGGACAAAAAAAATGTTAGTCTACCTTTAGGACTGTAAAATCTAAAATTTTGTTTTAAAAATCTTTTATGCAGTTTTATGATAGTCTTTTCAAACCTCGGGAAAATACAGTATGGATTTATTGAGCATCCGCACAAACTCAATAGTAATGAGCTCATTTTCATAGAAGGAGGCTTATTATAATTCCAGCTGTTGAAAACTTGCACAGCTGGATTCTGGCTACAACACAGAGCTCTGATCCGCTGGTGAAGAAGAAAAAAAAATCCAATTTAAACTCGTAATAAAAGGCTTTTTCTATTATTTTTAAGAAACTATTTTCCACCAAAATCCATGTGTGTGACTGGATTTAAAGCTAAAACATGGCCAACCCTTCTCTTACTGTATTTGTACCCATCTATTTTAAGAAAATTAAGACGAAAATAGCTTGACAACACAGCTTATTCTGGTTAAAATAGTGGTCTTTGCAGAAGGGGCTCCTATTTCAAAGGCAAGTGCCTTTGAAATTTGGTAATTTGGAGAAAAACGTCATTCCACACAAGGTGGTGATAAAGGGGTTCTGGCTGATCCTTTAAGGGCTGGTGAGGTGAGTGATATTCAGAAAATGTGAAAGCGGAGGAAGTTCTATGGCCTTATTTTATAAAAAAAAAAATTTAGGGGCTTTAAAAAAAATTCATTCATTAAACAGTCCTAAGCCTATCCTTACAGTCAAGCCTGAAGACAGAAGGAGGCCATAGCTCTTACCTGTTCATGCTCTTACTCCATCCAACAAGGAAAGGCAAGCACTCCTAGAAGGTATTTTACAATCGTAATCTTACGACTTTCTGTGTTCTCATCAAGGTCTTAACATCCATGAGAGTTGACCATTGTTTTGTTTTGCTTTGTTCTCAGGCAGGGTCAAGCTATACAGCCCTCCTAAACTGGCCTGGAGCTTACTATGTACCGCAAACTGGCCTCAAAGTCATGATCCTCCTGCCTCAGCAACTCAAGTGTTGGGATTAACTCCACACAGCTAATTGCTCACCCTTTAAGTTATCTTTGGTCGCTCTTTCTCTCTAATATTAACACATGTTAACACATCACCAAATTCTGTCTGCTAGATTTTTCTTCAATCTCCACTGTTACAACTCCATCCAAGCCATCAACTGCCATGTCCTGCATGAACTCTTCCCATAACTCTCCTGTCTCCTTACCAGGCTCCTACCTAGAGCTTAATTTTTTCTGCATAGTCACAAAAGTAATGTTTCTTCAGACTTCAGTATGAGCGTCTCAACCCATCATCCAAAATTTACAAATGACTTTCTCAAATGCCCAAGAACAAAACCAAACATCCTGGTAGTGGATTATATGACCTACATACCTTGGTCCTCTCTCTCTCTCTCTCTCTCTCTCTCTCTCTCTCTCTCTCTCTCTCTCTCCATTCACTCTCTATGTTACAGTCATGATGGATTCCTTAGCATTCTTCCAGTGTGATCAACAGGTGCTTGCCATGAAGCATTTAACCCTTACTTTTCTCTCCTCCTGGAATTTTTTTTTTCCATATTCCTTTGGTCACATGGCTACTTCTTGGCAATCTCTTAGCAGAACTGTGATTTTAACTCATAGTCTTTCCATGGTTTCCACATCTTAAAATGGAACAATACACTAACAGGATTAATATTCAGACCCAGCAATTCTTTTGGCCTGATCTTCATGTAATTTTCAGGACACCCTTTATAATCAAGTTCTGCCAAACCATCCATTCTTCTTTTACCTGCTAAACCTTCCAATACGCATTTGCTCTTAGGTCTGTGTTGTTCATCCTGCCCGAAGTACACTTGCTTCTCTCCCAAAGAAGCTCTAAACAGGAAACAAATAGGAGGAAGACTGTGAACGGTGTTCATGATGGAGAGTCTTGCTTGAACTGTGTTAAAGAGATGTGTCGTAGGTGGGAAGAAAAAAGAGGCCCTTTCATTCAGGGTGCCCCAGGAAGAAAGCATTAGTTAGTATCTAGCTCTCGAATGCTTGACTCCTCGAGATTTGTGGAGAAGAACTGGAGAATGTAAACAGAGTTGAAAAACAAGAATAAAGGGTTAGCACAAAGGCAAATTACGGAAGTCAGGACCGCCAGAGACCTGTGATGATCAGGTTCTGAATGTTAAACTTTACAAATAGGTTACACAAAGTCCCTAGAATGGTTTGAGGCACAAATAGGTCCCCCAAGCTGCAGGAATTACTGCAATTAACAATAAAGATCTAGCGTAAGTTTACACTAAAGATGCTGCATTAACTTTTCTTGGGGACGATCTGAACAAATGTCTACTCACCTCAGGTAGGGCACTAACAGTAGACCAAAGAAATAATGTGACCTAAAGTCTAAATTGGTAAATTGATGAGTTCAACTGGGCCTGAGGGGCACAAGTGAGGAGTGGCTTGCCAGAGCTTGGGAAACTTATAGTCAGCTAAAGCACTGAAGAAAATTCTCTCTCTTCCGGCAACCGTTAACCACTTACACATGGTTGGGGAGAAGCAGAACTTTGTCAGCCCTTACCCTCCCATGATGGAGTGTCAATGGGCACAATCTTCTGCAAGTCTCATGCTGGCAATTACAGCCGCTGAGAATTCAAGAAGGCAGCATCAGTGTTGGAATGAACGTAGAACAGCATTCCACAGCACAAAGAAACAACTTAAGGAAATAAAATTCTCCAACTGGGGTCTGTAGAAATGTCTCCTATCCAAATGGTAGCCAGGCTGGCCCTGCCTAACTTCTCACATCAGACAGAGGCCAGGCATATTTGGGATGGAATGGCATAGGCAGGTAGGAAAGGTTTCATCCCAAGGCAACCTACCTCTGAACCCAGCACAAGGCACATTCATGGATTTGATGAACTTACTCTAAAATACACTCTTGATCAATAGAATTCTAGCCCAGTTCTAGGAATAGCCTTATGGTTTTTCTCATTTAAGGGATGCCTTTAAGTTTTGCAAGCACATGTAAATGACGGTACTGAACGTGACTTACGGTTTTCTTGAAATATACTTCTGACTGGTTGAGGGAGTTTAGCCATGCAATACGCTCTTTCACTCCAAATCGACAAGGAGTACTTGACCTTATACTTTGTGACAGATGAGTAAAGATGTACATTCACTCCCAAACTATCGCACTCTAAAGATCTCTAAGGTTTAAATGAAAGAAGCGGTAACATTCCTTCACCAGGGAAAACCTTAGCTATAAAGAATTCAAGTTGTGGCAAATGGGGTGCCTTGATGGATGGCAGGACATCTTCTGTGAAACATGTCGTGTGTCGGAAGTAGAACACAAGTACTGGCGATGTGTCTGGAATGTCTGTGCTACATTAGAATCCTACTACAGCCTTCACTTTAGAGACTTACAAACCCCTAGTGTGTGGGGCTTTCATTTTGAAAAAGAAGCTGACTTTTCAATTCTCCTGAGTACTAGGATTTCTGCATTGCAGGGAGTGACTACCAAGTACAGTTAGGGCTTTTGGAGAATGTTTAGTCAAGTAGATGAATGATTCTTGAGAGCTGTAAAAAGTGATCTTGCCCTGATTGAGACGGTACTGGGACTTTAGAATTCAGTTAGGATCTAGGCAGCTACAAAGTCAAAGGTGGCAGATGCAGTGATCATCCTTCTCAGACAAATGGTTTCTGTTGAGTGAGGATGCTGAAAATCTAAAAAAAAAAAAAAAAAAAAAAAAAACCAGGCAGATGGATACTATTTGGCACTCACTTTGTTGACTTTTCCAAAGGTTATAATTTCACATTGAATTATCCATAAGCTATCTTCTTCATATTAGACTAGTGGTCATCCATACAGCACCTTTGGTAATTCAGCTGTCTCAGAAATGGCCTGCAGGAGGATTGCCCATAGACTTATCAGAGCCCAGAACAGTGGAAAAATGCAAGACTCCTTGTCCATAAGCAAGACTCAAAATGACGACACTGGGTCCTTCTAAAGATGAGGCCTTGTACAATCACACAGGCTGCATGCCCAGGCCATTGGCTTGATCTGCAGTCAATGTAGTGAAGATTGGGTATTACTATTTCATGTACACTTTGCTGATGAACATTCAGTATTAATATATGACTACCAACATCACTTCAGAGTTCCCTAAACTTCATTCCAACCTCTCCTGGCCAATAAAAGTTACTTTTTTTTCTAATTATAAGGATTAATCAAATGATATGTTGGAGAAAAGTGTATTGCTTCACTTTTATCTCTTGTGCTCATATGTACTTTGTTTTTATATAATGCTTACTATAAATTAGAGAGGCCAGTGAAACAGCAGTGGATAAAATAATACCCATGTCTATATGGAGTTTAAATTCTTTTTTAAAATTAAAAATAAATTCCACATTTTCCTATGTATATGTGTGGTATGTATATATATGAACGTGTACATGTATGTGGGCACACACATGCATGGGTACATAGGCAGGGGTACAAGGCTGATCTTAGAAGTCATCCTCCATTGCTCTTCAGCCTTATTCTTTGAGGCACGTTGTTGATTATATAATACACAAGGAAAGTCATTATTGCTTTCGTTTATTTCTTTTAACCATCTTCTGATAGTTTTGTCCTATGTGCAAATGTACGAATGTTGGGTACATTTCCTTGTGATCTCCTTCTTGCGTAGTGAGTGCATACAGAGAACAAGAAGCAGGTTAGGATAAACACATTCTATACATGTGCTGCTTATGATAGTCCCCATGTTTTCCTCTTTCCATTCTTTCTCCATTGTTTCTCCCTTTCCATAAAAAGCTGGCTCACTGCTTTGCTGCTTGATTTGAGAGGGTATCCGCCTGTAATTTCACATTTCGTGTTCCTTATGCACATGGCACAGTCTCACAAATCCCTATGGCTTTGCAAGTGTTTGACTTAGAAAGGGCTTTTCCGGCTTGAGGGAGGTTTCCTTTCCTATCATCCCCCTCGCCTCTGCTGGTGACAGACAGCCCTATAGATTTTAGTTCTCAAAAGAAGGCGTTCACCGCATGTTTAAACTCTACTCATAGAACTGTGTTTCTTTCATCCTGTTCAGCTCTGCGTTCTATCCTGCTAAGAAGAGTGTGACTTTAATATGAGATCTGCCAGAAATGTTACACTCTCAAGTAGTGTGGCGTCTTCAATTCTACACAAGTCAAAGAAATGATTTTCGGGCTATTTATAGGTTTATTGCAACGTTATTCATATGCTTAGTTCTACAAAATCATATGCTCTCTTAGTTTGCAGCAATTCTTATCAGGAGAATTGTAAGAAACAACCTTTATTTCCGTAGCATTTTATTTCAAAATTGACCTCATGGCTTGTGGCCATCTCGTTTCCTGCAAGCATAGCTCAGGAATTTATTTTTAATAAAACATCTATTTAACTTTGAGTTAAGACACTCAAATAGTTCCCAAAAAGCCTGCTGACCACACTCTGAAACTATGAAATGTTCTTCAGAGGGTTTGGGGTGTGGATAGAGAGACACACTTTCGTAATTTTCAGTATGTCATCATCAAACAATGTTTACAAAACCCAGCGCTCTGGGGATGTGTGCAGGCGTTAGCAAGCAGATGTTGGCAGTCCAGGAAAATTTAGGATTGCTGCCCGAAAATATTCCCTGTTGCCGATCAGTTGCATGCAAGATTGTTAAGCGCTTCCCTTATTGGCATGGGTAATATGCCTGGTTTGTAAGACAGCTGATCCAAAACCAAACTTGAAAACTGTGGAAAGAAATCCTCTAAATTGTCATACAAGAATCGCTTATCTGTTTTTATGATTTTTTTAAAAAAATGTTTTTTAGGCCAAAAAATAAGCCTTGGGGGCAGTCTAACAAGGTTATTTAAAATGATTGTCTTAAATTTAGTTTTGCATAATGTTTGAAAAAAAAATCAAGACCCTCCTCTTGCTTCCTGCCCAGTTCTTGTGATGTTCCATTACTGAAAACACTTAGCTACTCCACAAACACGTTAATCTTCATTTCTGAGAAATGACAAATCTTTTCAGTGGAAATGAATTAAACAAGGTCAACATATTGATTTTTACAGAGTAAATCTTTCTCTTCCCGATAAAGATTGGGGAGGAAGGGGAGTTTCTTCAGGAAGGTCCAGGGAGAATTACTAGACTCACTTTAAGAAAACAATTTAAAATAAAACATTTTTGATATATTTAGATAGATAGTATTTTATGATATTGTCTCTAAACAATCTTAACAGAAGAACATGTTCAATCAAAATGGTAATATAGAGTATTTTTATTTCCCAAAGAGTTTTTTTAATAAAGACTAATTTCAATGAAATTTTAATTTTCATGCTTCCTTATTAATATATGACAAAACTCCCATATGTATATTATAATTTAGTGATATTTCTAACTTTGATTGAGGCTCACACTATGCTAAAAGACACCACTGTTTTCAGTGGTAAAGTTTATGTTGCTGAAGCAATTGTTGAGCTTGGGATGTTAATGGCCTCTTTTTAAAAAATAATACTATCTCACTTAGTTCCTACCTTTAAAAAATATAAATTTAAAAAACTGTGACAGCCAGGGTGAGGGAGACTGCTCAGGGAGTAGGAATACTTGCTGTGCAAGCATGAGGACCTGACTCTGAACCCCCGGCACCCACATAAAACGTCAGTCATGCCAAGTGCCCTTGTAACCATAACACCATGGGAGGTGGAAGAAAGGCTGGCAGGGCTGGCTGGCCGGGCTGGCTGGCCTCCAGTCTAATTCCAAGTTCACTGAGCGATCCTGTCTTAAGGGAAGAAGGCAGGAAATGATGGAGCAGGGCACCGGATGTCCTACTCTCTCCTCAGCACACATGCATTTCCACACACCCATAGCACACATGCATTTGCACACACACACACACACACACACTCACACACAATTAGCAAAGTTAAAGAAGAGAGAATACCAAGCACACATGCATTTCCACACACCCATAGCACACGTGCATTTGCACACACACACACACTCACACACAATTATCAAAGTTAAAGAAGAGAGAATACCAAGCAATTCTGGAACTTACTAAATACAAAGAGGGAAACTATGTATTTATTTTATCTTTCCTATTCACACTGTAGTTTAGGATATCCTAATAATTAATAAGGAAAAATTAGAAGAATTACAACCAATAAATGCAGAACCAATAATCAGTTCCTCAGGAAATCATGAACTGAGGTCATGATTAGGCAGAACACTTAAAACCATTATGTGAAAGGTGGATGGGAACTTTATAAAGGATAAATCAAGCTGTCACTCAAGTGCCAGCCAGTGAGTCTCAGCATCATTACAAACAGGACAATCAGATATTCTGTCCCTTCTGATGTAACCCAACAGAAAGTGATAAGTACAATGTATAAAATCCAGTGTGCATCTGATTAAGTCACTAAATCTAATTCCCAGTACACTGGAAATAGAGGTGATGCTGGAGTGTATTAAACGATTTCAGAAGAACCCAGTTGGCTGTGTGGGAAATCCTTCAGGATCACAGTCCACCCCTTTTACTATTTAAACAAATAGTATTATCAAGATAAAATGAAAACCACATGTGAAGGATACTCTAGCAAGAAAAGCAGCTTAGGCTTACAGTGGCCTTACCCTCACTCAATTAGTAGATAGATAGATAGATAGATAGAGTCAATGTCGCATTGTTGTGGCAAAATACATGAGGCAGACAGCTTCAGAGAAAAAGAGATTTATTCGGGCTCAGGGTTTCAGTTCATGATCAGCTGATCTGGATGCTTTAAGATGTGTGCCGGCAACAGTCCATCAGGAGAAGCATGTGGTGGAAGAAAGCTGTTCACCTCATGGCAGTCAGGAAGCAGAGAGAGCACCCTCAGTGGCATACAGCCACTCCCACTCCAAAGTCATTAGGCTTATGTATCTATAAATGACTTAACACATCAATTAGGTCAGAGCTCTTAATAATGAATCACTTCCCAAATGCCTCACCTCTGAATACTGCTGTACTGGGGATCAAGCCCTTAGTATGTGAGTCTGGGGGTGGGGGTTCACCTGAGATGCAAACCGTAACCTAAGTGAACTGCAACTTGTACTATTTCTTGTAAACGTTTAAAGCAAAGTGAAACTCCAGCCTAATTAATCAGAAGCCATCCACTTCCGAAGGCTTGACCAAATAATGCAACTATGTCACTCTAAGCCGATTGACATTGTCTTTGCTTTTCTTCCACTTTTACCTTATAAAAACTTTCTGGGTCCAATGACAGGAGCCCACAAGCCACTTAGCATTCAGAGTTGTTGATTCATCAATTGTTGTTTACAACAATATAGTCATTACATGTTTTCATGCTTCAATTTACCTTTCAGTAACACAGGCAGAGGAAAATAAAGGGAAAGTAATGTAGATGGGATTCCTAAAGGCATGCTGGCAAAATGCGGGATGTGTGGCCCTTGTGTAGACACTGGTGCAAACAAATCTGTCAAAAGACAGTTTTGAAATAATGAGAGAAAATGAATATACACTGAAGAGTAAATAATTTTCAGGAAACCATTGTTACTTCTCACAGTGCAATGTTAGTGGTGTGATTGTGGTTTGAAAGGAGGCTTTCCCACTAGCAATAGATACATACATGAGGACGGGTCAAGCATGATCATGTTGACAGATAAAAAAGATGATGTCTAAAAATTGCTTTAAATATTTTTTAAAAAAGGAGTTTCAGGGGAAAATGAAACAAAATGAGAGAACGTTAATTATTGAAACCAATGATAAGTAGTTCTTTAAAGATTACATTTTATTATAATGGCCATATAAAAGTTGTATATCTACATATTAGTTTATAATTGTATTGATTTACTTCAATATGTATTTGTGTGTTTGAAAATATCTCTAGTGAATAATCAAATTTAGATTAGTTAGTTTAATTATTCAGTTATGAACAGGAAAGATGGGAAGGGAGATAATTGCCATATAAACACTTCTTTTAAAGTGAAGAATGAAAAATTCTCCCCTTTATGAAAGTAGAAAAAAATCATTGCTGAACGAGTTTCAATAAAGCAATTAAAATTGAAGGATTAAAATGGAAAGTTCTGGAACTGTCAGAGAATTAGGAAGCACTGCTCAGAGCCACCACCGGCATGCTATGCACTGTAGCTAAATATACTTCAGCAGTAATTGTTGTTCAATTAGTCTTGCAAGGAAGGGAAGTTATTTCTCCTGTAGTTTTGTCATATACTTTTGTGCAATGAAGATAATCTCTGGTGCAATTGAGCTTTAATCATTGTCCATGACTTCTCTTTTCTCTGGTGTCAGTTCTTAATATCCCAATGTGTTCGGTGTGGTGCGTGAGAACAGAGTGCAGGCACTCTGATTAAAGAAAATAAGAGTTCCTGAACTGAGATGAAGAAGTCTTCGGTTTTACTTCCTTCTCAAGTAAAGCTTTCAAGGTTCAAATTAGTTTACCTTTGGCACAACTTAAATTCAGACTAAAAAACTGAGAAGTGTAAACAGTTCTTTGATTTTATGACTCCCACCAGATTCTGTTTTGATGTGCTGAGGAAGAAATGAATCTAAATGAATCCAAAACAGACAGGTTAAATTGCCCATCAAATGTTCCACTTCTAAGCCAAGATTTGGTAGTTGGGAAAAGATGGTCTACATTTTAGTGCTTGGAGAAAAAGAAAACATGCAAATGCACATTCTTCTAAGTGTGTGTGTGTGTGTGTGTGTGTGTGTGTGTAATTCAAACAATTCTCAGGATCCAAATTTGTGCAAAATATAAATATATTCTATTGGGATTCAAAACAATTGGATCTCAAAAATGACATGATTCTGGGAAACAGGGCAAACAGTCCAGGGAACGTGGCTTTGCACACACGCACACCCAAATTCTGATGAGAGTTTCATCCTGGTACTCAATGACCAGTGGCTGTTTTCAGACAATGTGAGTGCTGTGGCGTGACCACAGGACCCTGCATCCCCTTTGTGTTAGGATGTCACCCACTCCATGCATTGCCAGCAGGCCACCGAGAATCTCGGGGCCTTGGTAGGTTGACAGAGAGCAGAGGCCATGGCTACCTTTCACAGAACACCTGGGAGCCAGGCTTGCCTTTGGCATGGTCTAGGCTAGGAGGTACAATTCAGGTTCTTGAAAGCCAGAAGGGTTGCTGTGTGAGTTCATTTATGCCTTGCCTTTTCGCTAGTCAGTAGAATGACCAAAGCAAAAAATGACAAACACCTTAGCTAACTGTCTGATGCGTGTGGCCAGTTGAATGAAAACACACACACACACACACACACACACACACACACACACACACACACACAAACACACACACCACCACCACCACCACCACCACCACCACCACCACTACACCACAAAACAAAACAAAACTTTTATCATAAAATGGGTCTGGGAGTGTGACTGAGAAAAATCACAGCTAAGGATGAACAAACACACAGATCACTTCACAGGCCAGTAGATCCAAGCCAGGTGCAAACAGTCATGGTGGGCACAGAAGTTTGTCTTAAAAGCCCATGTTTCTCTAACAGAGGCCTTCTTTCTCCCATCCGCCGCGATCTGAAGGACTGTACCGTCTGTGTCCAGCACTCCCTTTTTCCTCTCTGATCTGCAGCTGGAAATCCAATTAATAAAAATTAGTTTGATGGAAAAAATGGCTTTATGCCTGAAAAAGGGGAAGTAATATGTAAATGCTTGGGCATTCAGCTTACAGAAATCTCATCCCAACCTTGTTAAAATGCACATTGGAAAGTAGCATGACCAAGATTATTCCAGAGGGGGGAAAAAACCCTCAAAACCAAGGTTTTAAAAGTGGACAACGAATGAGAGGTTTGATTTTCAGTTAGTAACTAAAGAAGTTTTTCTCAAAGATCCCAGGAGGCATTAAAAATGATCTTTTATTATTTAAGCATCATTTTGGCACAT
Organism: Peromyscus aztecus; assembly: GCA_902168405.1. Taxonomy (NCBI): domain Eukaryota; kingdom Metazoa; phylum Chordata; class Mammalia; order Rodentia; family Cricetidae; genus Peromyscus; species Peromyscus aztecus. The sequence goes on along the minus strand of CABHPQ010157254.1, from coordinate 26,391 downwards.
CAGGAATCTTGATGGCTAACTTGAATTTTTTTCCCTCCATGGGGGAGCAGATATGGTCACTGGTATGACTTTGGAGTAGCTAAAGACATCTCTGTGGATTTGATATGGCAATCTTGCCTTAAAAGCTAGCTTGAGTTGCTTCAATCAGAAAATTTATCAAGATAACTTTAAAAGAAGACATAATTGATCATTAGCAATGCTTTGGAATTCAAAGATTGTCTGAAAAGCATTTATTTCCTCGTGGCTTTGTTTCTTCTACTTCCTGGTGCCACAAATCCCACCATCCAAGCTTCATCCTATTTGCTTGCAACTGTTTCTTTCTTCCTTTCTTCCTTTCTTCCTTCCTTCCTTCCTTCCTTCCTTCCTTCCTTCCTTCCTTCCTTCCTTCTTTCTTTTCTTTTCTTTTTTTTTTTAAACAGGGTTTCTTCTGTGTATCCCTGACTCTCCTGGAACTCACTATGTAGACCAGGCTGGCCTCAAACTTACAGAGATCCACTTGCCTCTGTCTTCCGAGTGCTGGGATCAAAGACCTGTGCTACCACTGCCCTTGCTTGCAACTTTTATGTCTGTCAACACTCTATTCACCTTTGAAAGATGAATACCAAAGTCATAATGAGCAGGCAAGTTGTTGTGACTCAGACACCACAGACTCATGGGAATTCTCATCAATATTCTTTTTACACATTTGTATTTTTATGCTGTGGGATGGTCTTTCTGTACACTGTGAATATGTGTGGCTACTATTGGTTAATGAAGAAGCTGTTTTGGCCTATGGCAACACAAGATATAGCTAGGCAGGAAATCCAAGAGAGATACAGAGAGAAGAAAGGTGGAGTCAGGGAGAAGCTGCAAGCCACCAGGGGAGCAAGATGTAATAGAACACAGATAAAGCCACAAGACACGTGGTGACACATCAATTAATAGAAATGGGTTAATTTAAGATGTTAGAGCTAGCTAGCAATAAGCCTGATCCATAGACCAAACAGTTTGTAATTAATATTAAGCCTCTGAGTGATTATTTTATAAAAACGGATGCTGCCCAGGAGGGACTGGGCAGGACCAAGAAACTTCAGTCTACATTTTTACTTCTTCAATAGTGTTTTTACTGTTCATACTCAAAACCCTTTTGCACTGGTAACTGGGGAGACATCCATTTCTTGAGATGTGAGAGGGAATCTTCTCTTTCCATGAAGGTTCATAGCTCTTTCAGGCTTGGAAGCACGGAGGGGCCCCCGGGTGTCAATGAGTGGTCTGGTGGTAGTTGTTAGGAGTGAAGGAACAACCAGTGAGAACAGAGGTGTAAGGAAAATAAAGACAGAGCCGAGCATCTCTTCCTTCAGCGCGCTCGGAGGACGGCTTTCTGAGGTAGGCGAGGCACCCTGATGGCCACTGAAGTTGAACTAAGGGTGAAACCGGGATTGAAATGTAGGACAGTGAGCAGGGGCTGAAGCTAGGAGTGGAGCCATCATCAAAGGCTGGAAGCAAAACCTTGGCACTGCCGGGCTTTAAAAAAAAAAAAATCATCTGAGCCGTCTCTTTCCGCAAGCTGTTTCTTTTGGGATTTCTGCACGGCCAGCTGAATCAAACATGGGGCTAAGGAAATGGAAAAGCTAACTCATGAGGGGTTGTGTCACTTGTCCAAGATCACACAAGAAGATACAGTAATAGCAGAATCGACACTCCTCAGGGATGCCCAGGCTTCCTGCTTACAACTTCGGTGGCTGATGATTCATTGACTCTGATATCTTAGGCGTGCACTCTGTGACCCTGGGTCATCTGATCAGTCCTAAAAAAGGAAGACTTCTCTCTTCCACAAGGTCTTTCTATAAACCCCTCTACACCCTCCTCGCCAACTCAGATGGTCGCTGTTTTCAAGGGTGGACTTATTCTGTAATCACCTTTGTCTTCAAATTCTCATAAAATTACCACTGAACCTGGACGTGGCAGGACACCTTCCCTCAGGATATGGGAAAAGTGTACGGGAAGGGACAGCATTCAGGGAAGACCAATTGCCCTACAGCTTTTAATAAGGATTCTTGACATCTGGCACCTTTGTCCATCCAGTAGACCTTGTGGACTCCTTCCCATAGTCATGTTTTTCAAAGCTTAGATTAAATGCCAAGGATTACACAGAATCCCAAGGGAACCAATTATGTTGAAAAATAATTTTCAAAATATTAAAATGCCAAATTTTTGGTGCACTCATATATGTGGCTCACTATTGGTAATTACATAACAAGATATAATGGCGAGTTTAATAATCATCATAATTTTAAAACAGTGAGGGGAGAAGGGTATTTGAAAATATCTGCAGCTTCTTCAATGTGACATAAAAACATCTGTGACTTCTATTAGTGATGAGTCAGCCACAGCCACTGTGGTCTGTTCCCTACATACGTGGTTGGAGAAAATGATCATTTCGGTCTTGAGGTTAGGAAAAACAAAGATGTCATTCATATATATATATATATGTATATATATATATATATGTATGTTCACAGACTAAATTTTATCCGAGAACCCTAGATGAAGCCTAGAAATTATGATATAATATTTTGTCTGACAAATTGTCTTATTTGCTTGTTATTAAGGACAGAAATCTGCATGGAAGGTTTGGCTGAACTTTCAAATCATTCCACCTAAATTTTCCACTCCAGTTCTGATTCCTTTCATATGCAGAGGTACAACGAAGCAATCGCTGATCCCATGCCAGGAAACTGGCAAGCTCGACTCCAGCCATAACTGTATTTGCTTCCATTTTCCCGGTGTGGTCGATATCAGAAAGGCTGGAATTGGTGGTACTACCTTGGCCAAGGCAGCCAAATGGCTTCTGTCTTGGAAGCTTGATTCTCTACTTGTCTGGCAACTCTAGAAGCAAGGGAGTGTATGTACCAGGCTGTCTCCACGTGTTTGTATACTTTTTCCTCAAAGGATTTCTTAAAACAGATGCTGGCTTTCCCTGAGAGAAGCCTCTGGATGCTGTTCGTGCGCTGACAGCAGATCGTTCCGTTGATGGCTTTGTATCTGGGAGAATGGAATCCAATCGGCTACTGGCATTGGTTTGTTTCCACTAAAATTCCAATGGCATTGGACGTCCCGAGATGGAAGCTTGTGTCCCCTCATCCATGTTCAATCTTCCCAAGAATCTCTTTTAAGTATATTTACTTTACACATCTACTGTAATAATTTCTATCATCCCAAACAAAGGTCTTGCTTATTTACTCACGATGCATAAGAAAAAAAAAATCAGGTTAGCTAGATGCTATCTGATCTGCTAGTGTGTGGCAAAGGAGAAAGCTTGAAAAAAAGTACAAATACTGGAATTTAATGATTATATGGAGTTGTTACGAAGAAATCAAAGAATTTAGACTATTTAACCAATGCAGTGGTTACTACGGTTATGTATACAAAAGCAAACCGCTTCACCAAAATATACACCCAGCACAGGGAGCAGACATTGTTATTGTTTGAAGGTACACTTCCATTTTTTTTTTTTTTAAAGCTGTGAGCATTCTTCCCAGGCGTGCCTGCTTCTCAGCCAGCTCTCATGCTGGTGGGTGTCTTTAGGCCATGACTTGCATGCTGTTTATGTTCAGAGGGAACACATAATCTGTTGCTCTGTGCTACCTTGGCCAATTCCAAGAGGCTTGCCAGCAAAGAGTCGAGCAGCTAAGTCTCCAGGGAAAAGAAAGCCCAAATTTGTAGCACTTGCCATTTTGCATGCGTGCGTGCGTGCGTGCATGCGTGCGTGCGTGCGTGCGTGCGTGCGTGTGTGTGTGTGTGTGTGTGTGTGTGTGTGTGTGTGTGTGGTGTGTGTGTGTGTGGTGTGTGTGTGTGGTATCAATCTTCCCACTGGGGTTGCAAGCTACCAAATGACTTCACTGTGTGCAGCTGTGAGAATATGAGCACGGTGACTCTCACAGGCCAGGGCCGCTGAGCATCTGCCCACCAGCAGCCTGCTCCCCTCCGCAGGAATTAGAATTGTTTATCTGTGTTTGTGTTCACTCATTTGCTTTGTTTTGCTTTTGCTCTTTGTTCAAACTCAATTTAAACAGTAAAATCAAGAGACAGTAAGAGAGAAAGAGAGAGATGATATATACAGAAATATAGAGATAAAACCACTCCAGAGTTTTTTTCTAAGAGCCAATCTCTAGAACTGCACATATAATAACAGCCTTATACAACCTCATCATAGACAAACTATACTCTGTCTTCATGTTGTTCATTACTGCTGATGTCACCTACCAAATGCCTCCAAAACCTAACTATGGCAGCTGTTAGGGGTTTACATTTAACACCTATGAATATCCACACCTCATGCCAGTTTTTCATAGGCCATGTGTATTCTAGTTAATTTAGGAAGTCATTAAAGAAATAGCCGGGCGGTGGTGGCACATGCCTTTAATCCCAGCACTCGGGAGGCAGAGCCAGGCAGATCTCTGTAAGTTCGAGGCCAGCCTGGTCTACAAAGCAATTTCTAGGAAAGGAACAAAGCTACACAGAGAAACGCTGTCTTGAAAAACTAAAAAAATAAAAAAATTAAAAAATGCCTTTTCGCGAAGTGGATCAGTGGCCTCTTTGTAGCTTTGTAGAATGAGAGTTTGGAAATGCAGAGACATTTCACCTTTAAGATAATTCAATTATGCTGGAATCCTACCCAAATCACAATGTGTTATATGATTACACTCCATCAACCTACCAATCTAACAGAAGGGAAATGGGGTTGATTTTTTAGAATCATTTATTGCCCTTAAGTGAAACTCCATATCTATTGGCAGTTATTTCCATTCTCTTCTGTCTGTGGGCCCACGAAACCATTAATCCACAGTCTCTCTAGGTTTCCCTCATCTGTGCGTTTCATACAAACAGCGTTTTCTCCTGTGAAGTCTTTCACAACTGTCTTCTTCAGCTTGGGGCAATGTTTGCCAAGTTCATCCATGTAGTACCCAAATGGATACCTTGTTCATTTTTTCAACATTCCCTCCATTCTATAAGTTGTTTTCACTCCTTTAATAGTATCTTTTGTAGCATAAAAGTTTTTTAATTTTAGTGAAATTCTATTTGTAAAAAAATTCTTTTGTTGCTTATGGTTTTTGTAAGATTTCACTATTGAACCCAACGTCATGAAGATCTACGCCTATATTTTCTTCTAAGCTTCTTATAAATTTGTAGCCTATTTGATTCATGTTTTTAAATGTAAAGTGATCCATGTGTTTAAATGAATTTGATTCACATTTTTAAATGTAAAGTGAAAGTACGATGTGACTTCGTTCTTCTGTGTGTGGATATGTAGTTATCTCAGCATCATTTGTAGGTGTCTTGGCACTTTGGTTGATCGTCAGTTCACCCATGACACAAACCTAGACTTGAGTAAGTGGAAGACTCAGGTGACTCAACAAAATGTCCACTTCCTGGTCAATTCTCTGGGTGTCACTGATGGTAACAGTAGACCATACTCCATAAAGCAAAGATTCGTGAATCTGTACCAGCCTGAAATCGAGCGCTCCTGGAGTGCCCAAGACATCAGACTTTACCTTGCTTTGGTGGCCTTGAATAGGGAGGAATTTTTATTACATTTTCAGAAAATTCAAAGCCTATGAGAGATATTTAATACTCTGTGAAACAAAATTAATATTTGAATCTTCATAGATCAGGAAAACCAAATTGAAATAAATAAAATGAAGCCAAATGGGGATAAATAGCAATATTTTGTTTCAATAATTAATTATCAAATATTAGGTATTGGAGGCTTGCCTGGAAGTTTTAGTAAACAGAATCATAGCTCTTTAAACAGAATCACAGTTCTGAAGTTTGGTACTTGAGAGTCCTATGGTTTTCTGTATTAGTTTGTCCATATGCTCAAGGAGACCCTGAAATCTCCTTGATAACATCATGCAATATCTTTCTAAGAGGCTTATGAAATGTTTTTAGCTATTAATTGTAGGCAAGGTACTCCAAGGCCTAGGTGTTGTTAAAAACCATCATACATATATATACACTATGTACATGTTTATATGCTATACATTCATGTGGGCAGATAGAGACAATTAATCAGGAGGCAGAAGCTAGCTAGCTAGCTAGATTATAGATACATAGATACATAAATAGATAAGGATGGATAGATAGATAGATGATAGATAGATAGATAGATAGATAGATAGATAGATAGATAGATAGATAAGGATGGATAGATAGATGGATAGATGAATCATACAATTTCTAGAGAGAATTTCTTCAAACTTTTAATTTGTTTGATAACTATGTGTCAGAGTTTGGGAGAGAAGAGCATTATTTATATATGTTTGCTTATTCACTCTGAATAAATGTTTTTCTAGATAGATCAGGGAGAATTCCTTTAATTCATATAATGTTAAAAAAGATAAAATGAAAAGCTTTTATTAAGAGTTATTAAAATCTTAATTTTTTTCCTTCTAGAGAAAGAGACAAGTCACCAGGGCATTGTCTTTCCCTCTGATGAAAGCTCCATCAGCCAGGCTGGGTTAAACCTCCATCAGCCCAGGCTGGGTTAAACCTCCATCAGCCCAGGCTGGGTTAAACCTCCATCAGCCCAGGCTGGTAACCCAGAATCACTTAGGGCTTCTGGAATGCGGGTCTGGGTGTTGTCCTGTCTTGTGACCTTATCACTGGTCTTCATGATCTGAAGCAACTCGAGTGTCTGAAGATCCCACACTTTTAACCACAGGTCCAGATTCTGTGTGGTTAGCTCTGAAATCATTCCTTACAGATGTGAAGGAGAGCTAGAGTCCTGGCCAGACCCTGATTTGTGGATCCTTTGTCTATCTACTAAAATATACTGTTCACTTCTGAGTGGAAAAACATTGGCGTAACACGAATAAACCAGAGAATGTTTAGGGACTGCAGAAGGGAAAGGAGAAGATTGGAAACATGATAGATGAGGAATGTCTAAAAAATCAAATAAGATCTAGCCTGGGGAAGAAAACAAAACTAAAGAAAATACAATAAGGGTATTCAAATATTAGAAAAGCTATCATGTCTTATAGAAGAAAATACACATTTCTTACTTTGTGATTGTAGATACTAATATTAGAAACAATAGATATATTTTCACACAGACTAGTGGGGAACATTCCAGCAATCTGAAATGTACAGCCAAGGATGGTCTACGTTATGATGAATGAATGCGATCTCTTATCTCTCTAAAGGAAAGACCAAAAAGCTCACCAACTACAGATACTATGAGAAGGTGGGAGGTGATGGGAAATACCTCCTTCAAATCCGAACATCCGTAACTCTCTTTAACTCTTGCCCAACAACTTGAAAGACTCAATGATTCCATTATACTCTGCTCTGAGGTATACAACACACCATTTCTTACCCATCTGCCATCCATGTTAAGTCTGGCTTCTCTCCACAATGGCACGGATGCTTACAGTCTCCCCCAACGGTGTTTGTAAAGTCACCATAACACTTGGTCTTTGGTTTTGCATTCCATTCACCAGGAAAGCCCATTTTATTTTATTAAAACTCGGAAAAACCTGGGTTTGGGTCTGCAGCTAGCAAAATTTATCCTTTCACCCTCTCATTTACAAGGTCCTTTGTTGTGGCCACATTTCTTTTCAGAACAAGTGGTGAACTCATGTAGCTAGGTATTCCATCTCTTCTGCCGTTTGTGTGGTTCAGCTAATCCTATCCATTTGAGGTAAGGTACTCATCTGTTGGTGGGGAGAGACGACGGGTGAGCTAAATAGAAGCATATTTCTGAAATACGCTCCTGAATGGGACCAAAATACCACAGCATGATACTTTTAAAATATATATATACATATATATATCCCAACTGATTCAGACCAACTGTTGTGATTTGAACATGAAATGTCCCCCGTAAGCTCGTGTATTTGAACACTTGGTCCCTTGAGGGGACTGAGTCTTGAGGTAGGGCCTAACTGGAAGAAGTGGGTCACTGGGCACTGGCCCTAAGGTTTCTAAGCCGGGCTCTACCTCTTGTCCTCTCTGCCTCCTGACTGCAGTCCCTCAACACGCCCACAGCCCTGTCTTCCCTGCAATGTTGGACTGTGCTCCTTCAAAGTGTAAGCCAAAATAAACCCCCCTCCATTTGATTTCTGGCTGCCAGGGATTTGATCACAGCGACAAGAAAAGTAAGTAATCTACAAACAATGCCAAACTGGGCAGTGCCACTTACCTCGAAGATTTGGATATTCCACACGCATCTCCATTGTAGACAGAGTATAAACATTTTCATTATTTGTGGCCCCCGGGTTTGTTCTTATTATTAAACAAGGAGATCTGTGGCTCTACAGATTAAGTGGTAGCCTACAGTCCCCCATCCCCGGCCTCATATACAATTATACTCACATAAGTATTTCTGGCAAGTCACTAACAAAATGTCTTTCTCATAACTGTTGAATTTGAGACACTAATCTATTCCGATATATTGTTTTCTTTTGATGGCTTCTAGTCTTTTCCCTCTTCCACACGCTTCTTTTAAACCTCTAACACAAGATTCGATTACATATTCCCAGCAGGAAAGAGGGAAGTCCTGCTAGTCTCGTCACATGTCGTCATGAAAATATTATGCCGTGTGTTGCATTTCTGATCCAGGAATCATATGGCACACGTCCCTCAGGTGATTTGGTTAGGTGAAGGCTGTGCCTGTGGCCCCTTTCTCCCTGTTTCTACTAACAAAGCCGTGAGTAAGCAACACTTTCACATTTTCAGCTGATGGAAAGAGGGAAGTTGGCATGTCCTTGGCAGTTAATCTCAAGGGGTGGGTAAACGTTCAGATGAAAAGACTCCAGTGGTTTCCTCTTTTAATCTGAAAACAGCCTCCACAGAAGTATTTATAATTCATAAAGCATGATCCGGAAAGGAGGTGAGGCTTTGAAACCGGGGCGTGTAAGTGCGCACCACCCAATTAACAGCTCCCCAGAAGGAGGGAAGTAATTTTAGAACTCTTGGGGGAAAGCCTGAGGGTGAGGTGCGGGAGAGATTTGAATTTCAGTCTTGAAATTGGCAGAACCCTGTTACGTGGGGTAGATATCTCATCACCCGCCCCCCTCGGCCATCGTGTTTTCACCTCTGAAACAAACAAAGGAAATGTCACATGGGATTAATAACAACGAATACATTATTATTTATTAATAAAGTGATATCTGCAAAGTGACTGGCCTGCTATTTATACTCAGTAGATATTCCCTTACATTCTACTTACAGAAATAAATACATTTTTAAAAAGGTGTGCTTGTTGTCATGTATGCTCGTGTGTGTGTGTGTGTGTGTGTGTGTGTGTGTGAGAGAGAGAGAGAGAGAGAGAGAGAGGAGGCACATGCCTATGTATGCATGTATGGAGACCTGAGGAGGGCCCCAGGTTTCTCTAGCACTCTCTGCCTTCATCCTTGAGACAGGTCTCTCACTGAACCTGGAGATCACTGTCTTTTTGTTAGGTTAGCTGGCTGACGCGCCCCATGGCATCCCCCGAGTCTGGCTCCTGAGGGGTGGGGTCACACCACATAACACATCTGTCTTTTTTACGTGGGTACTGGAGTGTGGAAGCTCCCCATGCTGTGCAGCGGCACTCTGGCCTACTAAACCATCTCCTCAGGCCCAGACTAGATCTTTGATAATAAAGAAGTTGGAATTCAATCTCTTTGGTTCAGACCTTTTAAAAGATTTTAATGGTCTCACTTCTAAAGGTAAGCACAAGCGCTTTGTGTTTTCAACTAAAATAAAATCATATGCCTATGTGTGTGAACTTACAGCTATATGCATATGTTCATACTCACGCATGGAATTAATTTAATAAAAAAATTACTAGACAACAACTCAAAGACTACTCACGAATGTCTCTTAATTTCCCTGAAACTGTTACAACATCACAAACTTGGTGAATTTAGAGTCTAACGTGGGCAAAATTTCACACCGCGAATCCTCATTCCCATGAGAGGCACCGAAAGTACCAATCCTGCTGTGTGTGGTGAGCAGCCTTCCCAGACAGCTGCCCCCAAACCAGGCTGTGGGCATTTGTGCAAAGTAGCCATCAGGAAGCTTTGCTTCACTGACAGTGTCACATTGGGATGAATTTCTATTTTAAATAATGCCGAGCTAGTCTGTGTAATTTCTAAAGCTTCCGTTCAAAAGATTGTAATTAGATAAAAGAAAAAAAATGCTAAAATCAGAAAAGACTAGTTGAGATGGAAGCCAGGGTATGGATTCTTGGCTTTTCAATCCTGAAAGTGGGGTTTAATTTCTCCGAATTTCCACTGAGGTGTTAACTTGGCTGGATCACAGGATACACAGACAGGTAGCAAGACATCATTGTTGATTATATTTGTGGGGCTGTTCCCAGAAGAGACCATCAGTGAACCAGGGTAGTGAGGAAGGAAGATCCACTTTTACCCAGACGGAACCAAAGGGCAGAGGAAAGCTCAGTTCGCTCTGCCCGGTGAAACTGGAACACCATCTACTTCTACCCTCGGGCTCCAGACCCGGGAGCTCACACCAGTCCTTCCTTTGTAGTCTCAGGCCTTTGATCTTTGTGTCTGAACTGAAAGTTACTCCACTAGCTCCCTTGGTTTTCAGGCCTTCAGACTTGAGTTAACCCACGCCTTCAGCTTCCTTGGATGGCCACCCTTTCAGACAGCACACTGTGGGACTTCTCTATCTCTATAGTGTGTGAGCTAATTCTTGTAATAAATCCCTTCTTGTTTATCATGGCTGCGTCTACATCTGGCTATCTATTCACCTACTCATCCAACCATCTTTACTCTTGATTCTATTTCTCTGGGAGAACTCTAATATAGTAATCTATTTTTTTTTAATTTCTATCTTGTGTATGGGTATTTTGTCTGCATGTATGTCTATGCACCACATGCATGCCTGGTACCCACAGAGACCAGTAGAGACATCAGATGCTCTGGAGTTAGAGTTACAGAGGCTGTGAGCTGCCATGTAGATGCTGGGAGTTGAACCCATGCCTGGCTCCTAATCACTGAGCGATCTCTCCAGCTCCTGTATTTATTTATAAATCCGAGTGATATACCAAACATACAACTCATGCTTCACATGGGCAGTGATGGTGTATGCCTTTAATCTCAGCACTTGGGAGGCAGAGGCAGGTAGATTTCTGAGTTTGAGACCAGCCTGGTCTTCAGAGTGAGTTCCAGGAAATCCAGAGCTACACAGGGAAACCCTGTCTAGAAAAACCAAAACCAAAAGAAAAAGAAAAGAAAAAAAGAAAGAGAGAGAGAGAAAGAGAGAGCGAGAGAGAAGGAAGGAAGGAAGAAAGGAAGTAGGGGAGGAATGAATGAAGGGAGGAAGGGAGGAGAAAAACAAAGAAAGAAAGAAAGAAAGAAAGAAAGAGAGAGAGAAAGAGAAAGAGAGAGAAAGAGAGAGAGAAAGAAAGAAAGAAAGAAGGAAAGAAAGAAAGAGAGAGAGAGAGAAAGAAAGA
>CABHPQ010157254.1:0-13352 GCA_902168405.1 Peromyscus aztecus | reverse complement strand
CACACACACACACACACACACACACACACACACACACACACACACACGTCATCTCAACTTGTATTCGGAGCTCTCACTTTTCGCCCCTTGTCTACTCAACTCACATTCAGTGTCTAGGCTCAACCTCCAACATCTTCATTCTCATCCCCTTACTGGGATTTTCCTGATCATTTCCACATTGTAGGACCTTTAACTGCTTCATCCTTATAAGGCACTTCTAAGAGTGTGTCGCAGAGCTTCTGAGAGAATGTTAGCAGAGACATGTCGGTCCTGTTCCTACAGGATTGTTCCCTGTGCTGTGCCACAGATTGCAAGGGGTCAAGTATGGAATCCAGGGCACCAGTCAGAGGCTACCATAAATTAATAACAGATGAGAAATGATGGTTGTGGGACTGGAACAATGGTCATATTTTTCTTTTTGAAAAGATTTTTTAAATTGTGCGTATGTGTGTGCGCATGTATGTGTCTGTCTGTGCACACGGTTGCAGATGCCCACGGAGGCAAGAAGAGAGTGTTGGGTACCCTGGATCTAGAGTTGTAGGCAACTGTGAACTGCCTGACGTGGGTGTGGAAAACTAAACCAGGGTCCTTTGTAAGGGTAGCAAGCATATCCTCTTAATCACTAACCATCTCCCTAAACCACAGTCATCTCTCTCTCTCTCTCTCTCTCTCTCTCTCTCTCTCTCTCTCTCTCTCTCTCTCTCTCTCTCAATGTCTCTCTCTCTCCATCCCTCTCCTCCCCTTCCTCCCCCTCCCCCTCCTCCCTCCCCCCTCCTCCTTCTTTTGAGACAGGGTCTCACTGTGTACCCTGGCCTGGAACTCACTTTGTAGACCAGACTGACACTGAGCACGCAGAGGTCCTCCTGACTCTGCCTTCCAAGGGCTGAGTTTAAAGGTGTGTGCCACCACATCCAGCTATAGTCGCTTTCTTGAGAAACTCTTCACCTTGAGAGACTGGATATGGACGTGAGAGAAAGGCACAGTGGTCAAAGATGATGCCCACGTTTCATCTGAGCAACTTGAAATGAGGATTCCTCTTTGCTGAGACTGGAAAAGTAGTTAATGTTTGATTTACTTATTAGATATTCAAGTAAGGAATTTGGTGAGAGGCCAGAAACATCAGCCTCTGGTTCATGATAAGAACCTGGTTGAGTGGGTACACCTGAGGATGGTCAAAATGTGTCATTACGTTCAAAGAATCAGAACTTGAAATTCCCAGTCACCAAAAGGAAAACATAGACTGAAAGAAAAATCCTGTCTTAGTCTGAGTTAGCAAGGAGTTAAATGATTAGATTTAGTGGCAAGATGGGCCTCCAGAAAACATGATGAGGGACAGAGAAAAGTGAAACAAGGAAGTGACCCAGTGAGAGGGTTAACTAAGGACTACATTGGAAACCTGGTTACTTCTGAGAGCACCTGGAATCCAGTCCCCTTGGGGACTCTGAGAAAGTGCATTAAACCACTTCAGAGTTGTTGCCCTGCTAATCGTGAGTATCTACCCTTTGTTTTCTGCCTTCATTAGTCAAAGCTGCTGTAGAGACTAAGTCCCTGATGTAGAGGGGTAAGTATAGGGAGGAGAATAGAGAAAGCCCTTTAGCGGAGACCCAGAGAGATGGGGACATGGGAAAGCACATTGAAGGGTCCGGGGCAAAGCATACAGATTGAATCACATTTGCAGATACAGAGTGTAGCTAGAGTTTTCCTGCCTGGCCCATGGTCAGGATAAATCTCTTTCACCTGCCAGTCCCACAGCTGCTCAGACCCAACCAAGTAAACACAGAGACTTATATTGCTTACAAACTGTACGGCCATGGCAGGCTTCTTGTTAACTGTCCTTATATCTTAAATTAATCCGTTTCTATAAATCTATACCTTGCCACATGGCTCGTGGCTTACCGGCATCTTTACATGCTGCTTGTCCTGGCGGTGGCTGGCAGTGGCTGGCAGTGACTCCCTCCGCCTTCCTGTTCTTTTTATTCTCTCTGTTAGTCCCGCCTATACTTCCTGCCTAGCTGCTGGCCAGTCAGTGTTTCATTAGCAACACATTTGCCATACAGAACATTCCCACAGCAACAGAGTATGGGGAATGGGGGTGGGCAGGGAGGTTGAGGAGAAGTGGCCAGTCGTACAGCAAGAAGAATGCTAGAAGAGCATGATGGGTAGAAGTTAAGAAAGGGAATCCTAGGAGGAAATGATGCCAGAGCACTCCTCTTGGATGGTGCATAACAGAACTTGAAAACCGTTTCATGAGATGGAGCAGGATGTAAATTCAAAAGGCGTGAGTAAGAGACTCGGGAAGAGGGAACTAATGGGCTTAGATAACCTCCTAGGGAAATGTTGCTTGAACAAGCCAAGGATGGAGAAAGAGGCCGGAGGCTGGAAGGATCTTTCTGTACAACCCACATGATAGTGGAAGCAAACTAGGTGTGTTTGAGAGCAGGGGAAGATTTCAGGCGCAGATGCCCATTAGCTCGGCTGTGCTATCATGAATGAATTCACTGTTGGAGCCTGCGGTTGTTAGTCACTCTGTTCTCTCCCCCTAAATTCGTACATTTGCTCCACATGAACTAAAATTGCACATAAATTACTAGCAAAAATGTTCAAAATACGTTATTTTAAGTTTCGGTAACTCAAGTTTGAGTAACGGTGATTTTGTTTATGAACTGAGTCAGCAGATTTTTCAGGACACACTATGAAAGATAAAACACTTGTGGAATTAATAAAAATAAAACCCCTGCAGTGTGTGCACCTGTGTGTGTACTACGTGGTTGTTTCCGTGTGTACAGTTAACTGGATCCCAAAAGACGCTGTATTTTTTTATCTTTTTCATTTCTTCTATGTTATTCCTTGTTTTTACGACTCTCATGCCTGACAGTAGGTTTTTACAAATTAACCTGATGGTTTTGAAGTTGCTTGCAAACAGTTTGCTATATCAGAAAGAAATTCTCCAGATAAGGCCTTGAGATTAGACAGTATGATCACATGTTCCAGGGCGCGTAGAAGAGAGTAAAAGTGTGACATTCTGATGCATGCATTGTAGCAAAAGTTGACGTGAGCTTGTACCAAACATAAACAGAGAAAAGCTGAGAGAAAAGCAAACCCAGACACTCTGCATAAAAAACACCCTGTTGCTGGTAAAGGGCCTGCCCCAGGAGTGTGAAGACATGTGTTCAGATCCCCAGTAGCCGCGTGAAAATCTGAATGTGTCTTACCATATCTGTAACCTTAGTGCTGGGGAAGCAGAGACAAGAAGAGTCCTGGAGTTCCCCAGCCATATAACCCAGCAAACTGGTGAACACCGGGTTCAGTGGGAGACCCTGCCTCAAAAAACAAGGTTGAGAGCAGTAGAGGATGACACTGAATATCAACCTTTGGTCTACACACACACACACACACACACACACACACACACCTGCATACAAACACACATACACACACTCCACATAACATACAGGCACACACACATATCAATCCTACCTTCCATGTAGTTTTTCCTTGATGAAACACCATGGCCAAGGAAACTTACAGAAAGAAGGGTTTATTTGGGTTTACAGTTCCGGAGGGTTAGAGTCCATCATGGCGGGGAGCCATGATGGTGGGAGGAAGAAGCAGAGAGCTGACATCTCAACCACTAGCAGGAAGTAGAAGGAGGGAACTGGAAGTGGGGTTAGGCTGTAAATGTCAAAGCCCACCCTATAGATATACTCTCTCCAGCAAGGCTGTACCTCCTAAACTTCCTCAAACAGTGCCATCAACCAGGAACCAAGCGTTCAAATGCCTCAGTCTCTGGGTAAACACTGCTCACTCAGATTACCACACAGCAATTCTCGCTTATATCGTATTTGAGTAAGAGACTTCTTTTTTTGAGACAGGGTCTCACTATGTTCATCTATCTAGCCTTGAACTCACAGATATCCTCCTGCCTCTACCTCCCAAGTGCTAGGATTGAAGGTGTACACTACCACACCTGACCTGAATATAAGACTTAGAAGTACCTAGGTCTCTCTTGATGGAAAACAATATTGTGCCTTGTTTTCAAATGCCATCCATAGAAGATTTCCATATATGTAGATAGACAATGTTCAACCCGAAGGGCTATGTCTAACATGAACACAATAAAGTATTTGAGTTCACTTTTGGAGCATAAGGAGTGACAGAGGGTGAATTAATTCACTCTTCATCTTGAGTTTTAATTAAACTAGTTAAGTAGAAAAGATAATGCCAAAACTGAAATTATGATCACACCACAAATAAGTCCATTTCAACATAATGGTTGTATTAAAAATTACATATTAGCCAGCATCCAGATGTAAAGCAGCAATACTCACGTGTGTTCATAAAACTCTTTGAATGGTATATAATATATAATAGCTATTTTCAAAAAATCAATCACTAGGAGCAGTTTTAATAGAAACAGTACATTAATTTGAAACACAATTCTAGTTTTTACCTTCCTTTAAAAATATTTTTGGGGTACTGAAAGTAATTATTTTCTGGGGGTAGGGGACAGTATCCTATTGAAAGCTTGCCTTACATTTACAACTGCGTTTAGATGTGTGTGCATGTACGAGGTAGGCAGGCAGGTGCTGTGTGACCACTGAGCAATGGTGTTTCCTGCCTCTTACATCAAGCAGCCAATAATTGCTTCATCGTAAGTGATTTTTTTCCCTAGCCATGAAGCACAAAAACTGCTAGTTTTTGTTTTGTTTTGTTTTTAAAATAAAATTTAGATTGTCATATGAAATATCTTAGCTTTAAGGTTTGGATTCTATTTTTCAGACATTTTGCAGCTCATCGAAATCATACATATCATGGCCTTTTCCAAGAGGCAGCTCATTCGCATACTACACTCTCTGCACAAACTCAGAGTCAACACAGGATGATCTGAACCAGACTTGATGTTTTATATTTATTGTGAGTTGCCGCAGACTCTTAGTGCAGAAACATGCTGTATCAGTGGAGTTATAAAAAAAAAAAAAAACAATTGGGGGCCATCAAGATGGCTCAGTGGGCAAAAGTTTTTGTCACACAAAAATATAATAATTTTAGATCAATAATTAGGAATTAAATTCTCTAGATGCAAAAGCCTGAAAAGGAACAGAAGGGGGTTTTCTGGCTGTTGGAAATATTTTTTTTAATTTTAGTGTGTGTGTGTGTGTGTGTGTGTGTGTTCGTCCATCCATCAGTCTGTCTGTTGTGCATGTGCCATGGCGTGCAGAGGACAGAGGACAACTCTAACTTCTCTTCTGCCCCTTGTGGGATCCAGGTATTGAACTCAGGCCGTCAAGCCTGCATGTAAGGGCTCCTACCCACTGAGCATCTGGCCATCCCTGAAATCATTCTTAAATAAACTTGATGATCTCATCCACACACAGATGTATCCACAAGCAATAAGTCTTCAAGCTGCAGACAAGATCAGTCCACAGCATCCACATAGTACTTGATGAGATGTGTTGCAAACTTCAGACCACGTATATCCACCAACACGCTGTTAACTTTGAAACAATGAGATGACAGCTTCAGCCTAGTGGACAGAACAATGATTCCTTCTCTGGGCTGCAGGACCGAGGCAAAGTCAGTTTTAAACAACACTTGTGTTTTGTTTAGTGGGAAATAAGACTTCATAAAATCGAAGAGTGAAAAAGCTAGGCCCATGTCATCCACTCTTCCCTCGCTCTACGTGGAGTCTCTGTTAAGGTAGGCTTAACTTCTTCACGTGGGTCACAGTCAACTATGGGTATGACACAGTGGAAGGTACACAGGGGAGAAATTCCTCCGTGCAGACAGAGGACACACCTAATTCCACACATATGTCTACAAGAAGTGGAGAAGATGAACAGCACTGATGGGGGAGAGCTTCCCAGGCTGTGTGTCCTTAGGAATCTGCTGTGGGCGCTTCAGCCTCAGCTGGATGAAGGCTCCATCTCCACATCAGGACACGTCCCCATCCTCTTCCAGAGTAGAGGTGGCTAGGTGATCTGTGCCTGTCTTATTTCAGGAACAAGCGATTGGTGCCAAACCAAACATGGTCCTGAGTGGCTTCTTTCGGTTCCGCCAACATTCACGAGCCTCGGTAGGGCATACAAAAATGAGTAAGCTTGTTGTGTTAAGTTTCTACCCGTAATACAGCACAAAGAGCCGGATGGCTTAGAACAACGTAAATTTACTGCCTCATCATTCTGGAGGCAGGAGTCCAGCATCAACCTGCTGGCAGGGCCATGCTCTCTCTGTGGGTGCTGGGGAACATTTACCCCCCACTTAAAACTCCAGCCTGCTCCTTGATATACAACAGTAATCTTCACACCGTATTCTCTATGTGTACGTGTCTACATCCAACCCCGCTCACCCCTTTCAAGGTATCAGATACACGGGATTACCAGCTCTACCTTATCCCAGCATGATCTCATCTTAACCCAACTAGTTAAACCTGCCAATGACCCTTCTTCCAAATAAGGTCATTTCCTAAGGTACTGAAACTAAGGATTTTAACACGTGCATTTTGCGGGACACATTTCAACCTAGAATACTTTCGCTCCAGGGATTTATAATCCAGTTAGGGGAAGAGGCATATATGTCTCTGGAGCCCATTAAAAATTTACTACTTACTAGGATGAAATCATACGGGATTTTCTTCCCATAGCCAGAATTTTTCTGTTGATGTCTACCTATCAAGTGTTAACTTCACTTTTTGTCAGCACAGCAGTAAACAATGCTAGTTTATAGATATGTCAGCATTGGGTAGATAATTCAACTCCAGTAAAAAGCTGAATCACAGGAGCTAGAGAGATGGCTCGGCAACTAAGCACACTTGCTGCTCTTGTAGAGGATCCAGGATTCAATGACCAGCACCCACACGGTAGTTCATAACTATCCACAACTCCAGTTCCAGGGGATCGATCCATCACCCTCTTCGGACCTCCTTGGGCACTGGGCATGTACATGATACACATTCATACATGCCAGCAAAACACTCATACATACAAAAAATGAATAAATCTTTAAAAAAAATCCAAACCTCAACAACACACCACCATTGTAAGGAAATCATATATGAGTTTTAGTATAAGGCAAAAGTATAATGGGCTCAATAGTGAAGTCCATTCAAGTAAGGAAGAAGGAAATATGAATAACACTGATGGACGCATTGTATTCCAATTTATCACATTCAAGAGGGCAAAGCATGCGGCCTCTTTACATAACCTGTGCCCCTATGATGCATAGCCATGTTCATCTAGGGAATCTAATCAGCTGAAACATCCATGTGTATAAAGCAAGTGTGAAGTGAAGTGAACAGGGCAGCTGTTGGAAAGAATTTCCTAGAATATTAGTTTAAATATAGATCACAAAGAAGGAGTCCTAGAAACTAGACAGGTTGAGAAAGATGATTTTGTGCCTTTTCTCTTCAACTTGCCAGCTTAATAATGGTTATAAAGCAAATATAGGCATCAAGAAAACAGTGTTTCATAACATGGAAAATGGAAAATCCTAAGTGCAGTGAGGAATCTTACCAGAGAGATGTGGGGGGCAGATATGAATCCTGCATTTGCTGCTTGGGAAGCTGGGCTATTCTGTGGCTTGTGTCCACTACTGATGCCTTTCTCTTAAGATGGAATTGAGGTTACACATCCTTAAACATCACTGACTTGTGTCCTGTGACTGATACATATTGTTAGACAATGAATTAAATACCTGATAAGAGACGATTTAAGGAAGAAGAGTTGGGGGGTGTCATAGTTTGGAAGGGTGCAGTCCATCATGACAAGGAAGGTATGGAGCAGGAGCAGCTGGGGACATAGAGGTTAGAAACATGAGCCTTGTACTCCTGACACTATGATGGATCAAGAACCAGGGCCGGTCTACAACCTTTAAAGCACCCTCACCCATCCCAGTGACCCACTTCCTGCTGCTAGGCCCCTCCCCCTTAAACTTCCACAATCTCCCCACTCAGCACCACCATCTGGGGTCCAAACGCAGGAACTGGCAAGCCTGTGTGTGACCTTTCACATCCAAACCATAGCACTTCCTCATCACTTAGATTGAAAGAGTCAAGTGTGGTAAATAGTGTCTGGTAGGAAAGATCCTGACTCAGAATTTTGGTCCCAAATGAAAACACCCAAACTGTTCATCCCATCCTTTCTTTTTCCATAGGTTTAATTCCCCTTAATGGTGATACTTCAAGACAGATGCCAATCTGATGAGGATAGCCTTTCTCTGTGGGTGCCCACTGCCCTGGAAGTTAAGTAGTAACTCTGGAATGCAACCTGCAAAGTCCTTCAGAATGGAGCCCCAGTCCACTTGTCTAGTTAAAAGGAAGTGTGTGTGTGTGTGTGTGTGTGTGTCTGTCTGTCTGTGTCTGTGTGTGTGTGTATATCTGTGTCTGTGTGTGTGTATATCTGCCTGTGTTTATGTGTGTGTGTGTCTGTCTGTCTGTGTGTGTGTCTGTCTGTCTGTCTGTCTATCTGTGTCTGTGTGTGCGTGTCTATGTGTGTCTGTGTGTCTGTGTGTCTGTGTCTGTGTGTGTATGTGTGTCTGTCTGTCTGTGTCTGTGTGTGTGTCTGTCTGTCTGTCTGTGTGTGTGTCTGTGTGTGTGTGTCTGTCTGTCTGTCTATCTGTGTCTCTGTGTGTGTGTCTGTGTGTCTGTGTGTCTGTGTCTGTGTGTTTCCGGTTCCTCAATCATTCGAGGCGCTCTCCATTCTGAGCACTTAGTCCTGTTCTTTCTCTGTCCCTGTATTTCCTCCTCTCCATCTGGTTAGTCCTGACTCAGATTCTTCCAGTCTCAGTCCAGCTGCAAATTGTTCCAGGAGCTGCCACTGACCCCCGTCATCACGTGATGCACCCTTCTTGGCATCTGGCACCCCCTCGTGTGGGGGCATTCACCAAGCTGTACAGCTGCCTCATGCTCAGGTGTATTCATTGTGTATTCTCCCGTGTTCTATAACTTTCCCGAGGGCAGGCGTAAATTCTTTCTTGTTCAATATCATATTCTCACTATCTTCCGGGCAGCATTGGTACTAGATAGTGTTTTTAATGAATGAGTGAGGGAAAATACGTTCACCTGTGGTGTCTCTGAGAGCTGTATAACCGCTAACAGCTACATTAACATTTTACTACTCTGTTCAAAGGCAAGTACCAGCAGTCAAGGTGAATGGATGTCAGAACAGTGCAGCCTTCAGAGAAACTGACTGAGAAAAACTGCAAAGGAACCTTCAGAGGAACAGAAAACTGTTAATTTTTTAATCTGAGTATTGGTTTGGTGAGGGTATGCATATGTAAAAATACACTGAGCTCCACTCTTCCAATTTGTCCCCTAATGTAAAAAAAAAAAATACTTTTTATCTCATTCTAATACCAATGCTATATACATTTTACCATTTGTTAGCTAAAAAAAAAGTCTGGGCTCTGTTTTTATAGGTCGATTTAAGTTTGCTACCATTTAGTAAGATGGCTCACAATGACCTAGCACTGAAGCTTCTGGAAGGTATTTAAGCTGTTTAATGCCTAGAGAACTGAGGAATGTGCACTGATTTTATCTAAAGGTATATAACTTCACTGGTTGTATTGTTAAGTTCAAATTTAACATTATCCAGTGTGTTTCTCAGACAGACAGACAGACAGACAGACAGAGCGGGCCATGCATGGCCTTGTCTTTTAGTTTCAGAACTCAGAGCAATTTCAAACCAGTTAGAGAGTTGGGGTTGGTTTTATCTGGGCATCAAATTTCTGCTTAATTGTTCCAGTAACATGGACCACCCTCTGCTATGGTTCTAACCTTAAAAGCACGAGCCACATTACATTTCCATCAACTGCTTTCAAATGAGTCTTAGCAAACTCAGGGATTCTGTTATCGTTAGTCACCCTAAACTGAGCCCTTGTCCAGAAATGACTGAAGAACTCCTTTGACCAAAGATGGAATTTCTTTATTTTCACACTAACTTCATCAAGGGGACTTCCAATGAATTCAGAGGGATTCTTATGTAATTAGGCCACCATTCTAGCATGTCAGCATTTGAAATTGCCTCAAGAAGCTGTTCTACACTTCTAAGGAAGCAGGGCTCATTTTCCTGTTATAAAATTAATTTCAGAGACTGGGGAGATGCCTCAGTTGGGAAAGTGATTGCTCCATGAGCATGAAGATCAGTGTTCGAATGTTGAGCACCCATATAAAAAGCTGGACATGATGGTATGCACCTATAATCTCAGTGCTAGGGAGGCAGAGACAGGAGGATCCCTGGCCTACTAGCCTGGCTGAACCACTGAGATCCAGGATTAGTGAGACAGCCTATCTCAGAAAATAATTTGAATCTTGAAAGAGGAAGATAGTAGACATCAACCTCTGGCCTCCACATATACATGCAAACATGTCTACACATACATACTCATACAAAAAATTATATAGTTGCATTTGCTTGTGATACAATTATTAATTTTTTGAAAATACTAGTTTTAGTCCTTCAGGTACCATATTTAAGATCTCTTGCAAGATTTCTGAGCTAACTTACTCTATCTAACCTCTCTTGCCTCCTCCAAACACGTCTTTCATTTGAGCAGTGTGGTACCTAATGGTCTGTCTGTGCAGTTGTTGAGAGGGTTAAAAAGGGGCTATTCAAATGGATGGAAAATGGTCTCTGTGCATCAGCCACATCCTCATTTCCACTCTGCTGTATCCTGCAGTTACTCAGTGTGGATTAATGGTCAAAATCAATTACAAACTCAAAGTTGCCTTTGACTGGGGTGTATTTATTATTGTTATTAGATAATGCACAAGCCATTGGTACAATATTTATGGAGGTAGGAGCATGCTTCTCTCTAAAGATTTTATCTTTTAGAGGGCACATAAAATCTTAGACTTGCTTTTCAGCTTCATAAAAACACATATGGATTCGTAGAGCTAACACAGCTTATCCATCTTAGGTTTCTCTTGGTTCAAGAAACCGTGGAACTAAATCCCATATAACCTATATAAGCTGTATGTTTAAATCAACTTTAATGGGGGAACAAAACGTCTGACTGTTTGATAATTCGGAACAAGAGAAAATTGTAACCTCAGTTTAACACTACATTCAACAAAATTATGCACCCTTAGAAAAATGAACGGCTGAGTTCTCAGTCCTGCATGTTCTAGAAAGAGTAAACGGCTTTTTATGTATCTATGTGCACTGTGTATTTGTGTATGTGCACCCATGTGTGTGTGTGTGTGTGTGTGTGTGCGCGTGCGTGCGTGTGTGTGTGTGTGTGTGTGTGTGTGTGTGTGTGTGAGAGAGAGAGAGATCGATCTTCCTTGGTCACTTTCTACTTCATTTACTGAGGCCAAGTTCTTCAGCTGAACCCAAAGCTTGTTGGTATGAGCAACACAAATGGCCATCTTCCTCCAGGGATCCCTTGTCTTCCCCCTCCCCAGCGCCATAATAACAAGTGGTCCACCATGTCCACCGAGCATTCATTTGGGTTCTGGGGATCTGAACTCTGGTCATGCTTGAACAGCAAGTGCTTTTTGCACAGAGCCATCTCCGCAACCCCTAAATATATGAAATGCTTTTATGAAATTTATCATCTAATCTGAAGCCATATTAAAAATTCTTCTGTTTTCTACTCTCTGAAAACCATAACATAACAGAATACAGCAGACTTGTCAATTTTTACACACACACACACACACACACACACAATACAGGGTCAGTACTGGACAGAAAGGATGTTTATTCCAATAGTTAATATTTCAAACAATAATATTTATGTTGTTAATAATTTTGCAACTTTGTGGGAGTCAGCACAGAATGAGACTGTGGGGTACTTATGGAAACCTGAAAAATGCATCATTAATGTAAAATATGTAAACTAAAAGTTCCTAGGAAGAAGTTCATTTACATTGAACTTTCCACAAAGGGTGATTGTGGAGGTCCACAGTCAAACAACTTGCCTATCTTCTCTCCCTAAATACCTTTTACTGCCCACTGTGTGTGATCTAACACCCTGTGACTCTCAGGTAAGTCCACCAACCAGAAGGCCAAGGCCATCGTCCGATGGCATCTGAAGCTGATAGCTGAGCTTTCCCGACTCCACTGTAACCACCTTCCCTTAGGTATCCATCCATGAACTAGTAAAGTACTTTGATTTCACTTCATTTGCTCTGTTATTATAAAAATTTCATAACGCATTTCTCCATTGGAACCCGGAATGTGGGATAATCTGTGTTTTGGGGTCGTGATCACTCATATTTGGTTCCAGAATAAACTTTGGTCGCCATTGAGATGAGGTCTGTGTGTTTGTGTTGATGAGTACTGCGGTTACCTAGCATTTTTGCTGCCGTAAGACTTCCCCTTTTTTTTTCACCGCTTTCTCCCTTCCTGACCAAAGCATGAAACCCAGTCCCCTGCTTATAATGCCCAGAGAAGAGAATGAGAAGACAGGACAGACATAGAAAGAGGAAGTCTCTGGCTAGGGTGTTTTCAACTGTCTGACCCCTTGAAGGAGCTCCTGCAGAGCCTGGAATGCAAGATCATGGATACAGGGATTCCCTCTAAGGAAGAACAAGATTAAACCAGAGGATCCCTCCCCTAGTTATCAGTTCTCCAAGGAAAACGGCTATCTCACTAGACTTTTTTTTTTTTAAAGAGCTAGTTTAATTTTGTAAATGAGCTTTCCAGACACCAAAGGGTTAAAAGAGCCAAAGGAAGTTCTGTAGGAACGAATGATCCTGACTGAAGAAAGTAGAGCTAACAACCGGACTGCTCACACCATGGAGAGTAAAGCCGGCATGAGCAAGCCTACGGGTACCACGTGGAGATAGGTGGGGTTTGTGCTTAGCCAGGGTTGACTTGTCTAAGATGACTTTATGGGGCGCATTCTCGGATTGCGAGGCAGAAGTCCAAAGTCAATGGCCCTTTCTAGAATAAACGATCAGTTATAGACACTACCGACAGGGCCTGAAGCAAACAGGATAACGCCGCCTTCTCCCTTATGACAGTCACCCACTCTCCTCTGCTGTTTCCGATGGGTAAAACTAGCAGTAAACCAATTGGCAAAGGAGTTTGGGAAACGGGCAGAGAGGATGAACTAGATGCTGTGAGGTATGGCGCCTGAATAAAAGCAGCTCCTGGGGAAAAGATTTTCTCAGATGGACTCGGATGGACTTGGCCGCTTTGGTGGGGCTCTGCACAGAAAGAGAATGTGGGGGATGTGTGTAGAAACCCCCAAAATGCAACGTTGATGTAAAATATGTAAACTAGGGTTTCTGGAAAGAAGGCTGACCTACACTGAGCTTTCTCCAAAGGCTGATTGGCTGATCAGAACTTCAATTATTGTGGCAAGGCTAGAAGCCTGCCTGATGTAGCAGATGCACCCAGAAGGAAGCT
>CABHPQ010157253.1:23943-36433 GCA_902168405.1 Peromyscus aztecus | reverse complement strand
CAGTGACACTCCCTCGGAGAAAACTGAACAGAATTCTGCCCTTGCAAATGGAAGAAGGTTTCCTAGTCCCCTTTCCTCCTCATCAGTTCTACTAAGCTATGCTCTTAAATGCTTACCCCTGGTCCTTTCACCTGCCCCACCGGCAATGGACATCTTCTGCCAGTTACTGAGTGACGAACTGACTTGCTTCCCACTCCACATGCATTCCAGCTTCTGACCTTGTCCTCATTCGCTACCTATTGGCTTTGCAACTTCTGCCTTGAATAAAAGGCAGGAAAGAGTCTAGAAGAAGAGTAGGTCTAGAATTCCATTTTCTCCCGTTTCTCTCACACCCAACCCACTACAGAGGAGGATCCTAAAGGCAGATGCTTTTCACTTTCTGCTTTTACTGACTTCAGCTTGTTACTTGGTGGCTTGGAGCTAATATCAGTGTGAGTACACTCTTGCACTCTTTGCACACATTACCATCTACTTGTAGCAAGCTTAAGGTGTGAGTGTAAACTGCAGGTCTCCCTAATTCCCTGTGAGGCTGGGAGGTTCTTTTTTTATTCAGCATAGTTTATTTAGCCTACACACTGCTTGTAGCAGGACCCTGAAGACTCACATCACCCCCAAGAGCAAGTCAACCACTCACTGAAATAGGAATGCACCTCCCAATGGAACCAAGATAAAATTGGGGCCTGACTTTGTAAAATGGGCCAATTAGAGTTTAAGGACCTCAAGGCACAATTAATACTTGAGACAAGTCATGAAGCTACTTTCATTTCTGCCTTTGTTTAAGTTCCATTGACATCTAGTATTTAACAGAACCCACGTAGAGATCAATGCATCAGAGGACTCTCTGGATTTCAGTCCTGATTAGGCAAGGTTACCCCAAACCAGGTAAATCTTAGTAGAAATAATAATAAAATATTATTTCTCCATGCGATCTCTTCTCTCAAATTGTTTGCTATATGTGGGATGGACTATAATCTTTCAAAAAAGTTTTTATTTTAATCTCAATTTCTAGAATATTTAATTTTAAAATTAAATTTAAAAAAATTTACGCCGGGCGTTGGTGGCGCACGCCTTTAATCCCAGCACTCGGGAGGCAGAGCCAGGTGGATCTCTGTGAGTTCGAGGCCAGCCTGGGCTACCAAGTGAGCTCCAGGAAAGGCGCAAAGCTACACAGAGAAACCCTGTCTCGAAAAACAAAAACAAAAAAATTTTAGAAATGTAATAACTAGAATCTGTGGTTCAGCTGTGGATTCTTCACCTATCCATCCCATCAGATTCCCTAATACCTCTTGGTTTTCTCCCATTTGAGTACTATTTAAGTAAAAGCTTTGCACATAGGTTTAAATGAAAGAAAGTCCTCACTTTTGTTTACTATCAGGTTGTTACATACAATTTCTAAATGGACTTTCTGAAGCTATCTTAGGTGGAAAGGCAAATCCACACTCACATGATCACCCTCTAAAGAGCATAAAACAGCAGTCTGCGGTCATCCTTGCTACTCCAGGCTCCACACTACTCATTCCCCTCATCTTTCTTACTAATGTATTTCCAGCTACAAGGTCATTTTCCCAAGCTTCTCTCAATGTGACAAACGCCATGTGTTACAATTCTAGACAATGATTGTAATTACAACACCCATAATAGAGCATCTTAGAAGTTATTTTAAAAGAGGCAAGCAATGTTTCTCTGTTTCTTTTTCATGCCAAGATTAGCGATAAATTGGTAGCAGTAGAGCAGTTGTCTTGAGGCTGGGGTTGAGCAGACAAACAAGATCTCATGCTGAGAGCAACTGGAAAGAAAGAAGAAGGCATTGTAGCATCGACACACCGTTCCTCCAAAAGATGAAACACGTGGTACAATCAAACCATTCAAGATTGACAGAGTCTTAGAAAGGATCTTTCAGATGTGGTAGAAAGTAATTATGCATGTATTTATATGGAAATAATAAACTGATTCCTAGAATAAGGTATTTATTGAGCACTTATGAGATATCAAGAACTTGCTTTTATGCCAACTTGTTTAATCTTTACACCAACCCCAGCTGTCAAATGCTGAAACCTGCCATTGTGAAAAAAAGCAATCCGATTTTCTGAATGACTTAAAGAAATCATCAAAGACCCAACTGGTGTGTCAGATCCCAAAGTCATTGTCTTTATACTATAGAATATTGAGCATATTTGTGGTTACCACGCTTCTAAAATGAACTTCATTTAAAATATTTTAAAGGCAAAATACCTCAGTGTTAAATAAAAATATACCTGGTTATATATCCAATATCATGCATTTATTTTCAAAAATTTAAAATCTGTAGAATGTCATAACATTTTCTTTTAAAATGTTTTAGGAAAATTATTTACTAATACCTACTCCCAACTTCTACAGTTACGTTTCCTTCCCATTAGCACTAAATGCAGTCTTGAAGTTGATGGTCTGTGGTGTAATATTATTGTGCCAGGTACGGAGTCAGACTTCTGTTGCCACCTGTTAGCAGTATAAGAACTTCTTTTTAGAGAATAGTATGCAAGTGAAGTCAGGATTAGTAACTATTTCACAAGAAAAAAATCAGGATGAGTTCGTAGAAAAATTGTAGTTCATTATGTGGGTTGTTTTTTGTCAACGTGACGCAAACCTTATATGTCTGGGAAGAGAGTGTATTATTTGAGAAAAATACCTCCAGCACATTGTCTCTAAGCAAGTCTCTGAGACATTTTCTTGAATGATGATTGATGTGGGAAACCCCAGCTTACTGTGGTGGTGCAAACCCTGGACAGGTGGTCCGTGGTTATCCAAGAAAACAGGCTGAACAAACTATGGAGAATCACCCCTCAGTGGCTTCTGCTTCAGTCCCTATCTCCAGGCTCCTGCCTGGAGTTCTTGCCTTGACTTCCTTTGATGATGGCTGTAGCCTAGGAGGTGAAATAAAAGCTTTCCTTCCAAGTCAATTTTGGTCATAGTCTTTACGCAGCAATAGAACCTTCACTAAGAACCTTTATTAAGAAACTCGTAATATTTCAACACAGGCATTAAAGGAGGGTTACCCAGGAAGAGAATAGTGGACATCCATGTGAGGGCTTAGGCTTCTCAGGAGAGTCACAGCATTTGAAATGCCTTAACAACAGCCATATACAGCATGTTAGTGGCTTCTGAAGTTACACTGCTCAAAGTTTTGAAAGTTTATACATTATTTGACACACTTAGTCCTATCTAAGAAGAATTTCTCTCTTCAATAAATGAGATCATAAGCTGGTTTCTGAGATACACTGGAAAGAATTACAGGTTGATAAGCTGAAAATATAGGTCAAAAGGTCAAACGGATCCCAACTACACTAGATAAGCACAAGGAAATTCAGACATATAACTTGACTATAAGTAAGTTTCGTAATCTTGTCTCTGATATCAGAGTCTCAGAATGTAGCAGATTTATAGATGAGAATGGAGTAAGGTTAAGATCACAGGTCACATAATCTTTTGCTTTAAGCATAGTTTATTGGTATTTTGATATTTTATTTGACATATCCTAATAAAAAGATTATTGTCTCAATGCACAGTCTTTGCAACTATTTTTTTTTTGTTAGCTGTGCTAAAATTCTTGACTCATAGGCTTTAGCTAGAAGCTAGCATGAGGAACTCATATGTCTTCTAATTTTTTTGCTGTCTACTGTGCTTTAATTACACATATTCAAAACCAATTTAAGGCATAATTTTCCATATTTTTATAAATTATTCATTAAATTAACCAGTTCCTCCCCGGCATTATGCTTTGAGACAGACATATTAATAAATGAAGATGGAGTTTTTATCTATTACATCATTTTAATTATGCAAATCTATAAAAATTCACTTACTCATTTGCCTATACTGATGAATATTTAGGAATATTCTAGATGCTGACATGATGAGTAGTTTTATAACAAACACCTTCAATATGTGTCATTATTCATATGCAGAAGTCTATATGTACATGAAATATGATATATATATATATATATATATATATATAAAACCTTCAGCTTTGCTAGATATTGCTATGTACCTATGTACATAAAATTGTTTTTCAAGCTATTCATGATGGTAAATAATCCCAGCACTTAGAAGGTAGAAGGAGGAGGATTAAGTGTTAAAGGTCATCATCTGCTATACAGCAAGTTTGAGGTCATCCTCAATGACATGAGACTGTGCAAACATAATCAAGCAAATATATAAATAAGAGTTAAAATAGGCCGGGCGGTGGTGGCGCACGCCTTTAATCCCAGCACTCAGGAGGCAGAGCCAGGTGGATCTCTGTGAGTTCGAGGCTAGCCTGGGCTACCAAGTGAGCTCCAGGAAAGGTGCAAAGCTACACAGAGAAACCCTGTCTCGAAAAACCAAAAAAAAAAAAAAAAAAAAAGAGTTAAAATAGTCTTCAGATTCTTGCAAATAATCATTTGGTTTCAACTTCTCTGTCACACATCCAATGGAGTATGAAACATTATAGCATTGTGGTAGGTATTTGTATTTTCCTCATTATTACCAAAATTCAATTGTTAGTATTAAGCATTTGGATTCACATCTCCATTGTTTGCTCATTGCATTTTCCCATTGGGATGTTGGCTATAAAAATTAATAGTTCTGCATCTACAAAGCTCTTTAAATGTTTCTGTGGCTGATCCTTTCTTGCTCTGCATATGCCTTGCATTTTGGCTTGGCATTTTACTTTTTAGCACTTTTTTCTAAAACAGATTTTAGCTTTCAGTGGAAATAGAGATAATATCTTTCTTCGTCAGTCCCTTCAGCCAAGTTGTGGTGCTCTTTATTCTCACAATCTGTCTTTCCTCGTGGATACTCCATACTGAGCCACTACACTGAAGTTCCAGAGGAAAGAATGAATTACTTCTCCCAGAGTGAGACTTTTGGCCTATGGACAGGACTCTGTGTGGAGATGGAAGACTCTAATCTTTCAAACTTACTCTTCCTAGATTCGAATGCCTATCCTTCAGTGAGCTGTGGCAGAAGCGTGTAAGTCATATTTTTTTACTCGTTTATGTATTTTATAGTGAATCATTTTCTTTCCCTAGCTTCTGTAGTTTCTATGTATTTTCCTTTGTCTTTTATTTGCAGAATTATTTTTAACTATCTTTACCAATGCAGGCTTAGTAGTCATGAATTGCTTTAGGTTAGGTTATCATACATTTCTTAAATTTTATGGGATAGCTTTGCTGGGCATACTCATGATTTGAAACCCATCATTCTAGTCTAGGTTGGACTTCAGAGTTTTACTGAGACACTTTCTATTATTTTGAGGAATTTACCTTCATAGGTGTCCGGGAGCTACTTTCTTAAAGTTTTTTAATATTTTTCTGTGTTTTATAAACTTGTTATTTTGACTGTAATGTGACATGAAATGGTTCTTTTCTGTCTCTTTGTGTTTTGGGTTCTAAATGCCTTTCTGCATTTAGATATTGCATCTTTCTTCAGATTTAATAATTCTAATATCTCTTACAAAAATACATTTATAATGATGTTTTCCACTATATACATTTTTATGCCTTTTGTTTGAAATTAAGTTTGTTGTTTCATACCAAAGATTTATTGGTCTCCTAACTGTATCACTGATGCCTTGGAACTCATATTCATAGTTTTTCATCTTTCTTTGTTACTATCTGAATATAACAACTCATTGACCTTGTGGTCAAGCCCTCATGCCCTTCACTTGGTGTCGTCTATTTCTAACGGTTTCTAATTTCTTTTGACTTATTAAGCTTTAAATTCCCAAGAATTTTGGGTTTTTCTTCCTTCAGAATCTTTATTTTTTTTTTGCTAACTACAAATTCCATATAGTCTTCCTTACTTTATTCTTCTGCTTATTTGTATTTTTATGAAGTCTTTAATTTTTTTCAATTATTAACTGGCAATACTGTTCACTGGGAAAAGTGTCTGTTACACAAATGAGGCAAACTGATTATCTCCAGATCCCATGGAGCCCTGCAAACATTCCATTGTATGTGTCCCTGTCCCCATGATTCAGACAGACAGACAGACAGACACACACACACATTAAAAATAAAATAAAATATGATTTTTGACATGACCTGCATTGCTTTGGGACTGAAGAAAGGACAGACACTCATACATGAAAGCTGGGATCAGGTGGACCATGCACTTTGATGGGAAATCACTAGCAGCTCAGAATCTCAGCACATTTATTATACACAGTTGGACGAGGAAATGACTTCAACAGTCTCAGTAGGAGACTGCATGGGAGAGCAGTCTCAGGCTGTAGTCATTAACAAGGAAGAAGCTGTGGTTGATACCTTCTGCACACACTGTCATCTGTAGTCAGAACAGGGGAAGGCCATGCTATTTACGTGGGTTGAAGGCTTTAGGATCCTTCACATGGCCATGCTCATGTCAACAATGCACATTTATTCAGGATGTTATCTACTCCCCACAACTTTTGAATTATTTTATCAGATATTCAATCTGCCTTTGTATGTTTGGGTTCAGTTATTGAAAAATTATAAATCTTTGCAGGCACCATGGTACCTTGCTTTTCTGTGTTTCTACCTCATGATTTGTGCATGTGTTGTGATGGACAGGTCTTATATTGTAATATGAGCTTCTCCTTGGTGACCAGCCTTACTTGGAGGGCTCAATCCCTAGCATGACTCAGGAGAAACAAAACAAATTATATAACTACCGAATAAAATTGCATATAGCACAAAACAAACAGATATGCACTATGATAGACACAACTTGTGGATATCCTTTACATACCTAATAACAATAGGGAAAAGGGGAGCAAAAAGCAACATACATTAAAATAAGAAATGGACACTCTATGAAGAAAAAATATTAATAAAATAACAAAAATGGACAGGAAGTAGGAGTAAAGGAAGAAGAATCAAAACAGGAAGGAAAAGAAGACGGAACATGGTGTACTGGCTGGTTTTGTGTGTCAACTTGATACAAGCCAAAGTCATCAGAGGAAGGAGCCTTAGTTGAGGAAATGTGTAGTCGTAAGTTTTCCTGTGTCCCACCTGTCATGCAGTCAGGACAAATCTCTCTCAGTCGCCGATCCCGCAGCTGCTCGGACCTAAGTAAACACACAGAGGCTTATATTATTTTTAAACTATGGACATGGCAGCCTTCTTGCTAGCTAGCTCTTGCATCTTAAATTAACCCATTTCTATAAATCTATACTTTGCCACCTGGCTTGTGGCTTAATGGTACTTTACATCTTGCTTCTCCTGGTGATGGCTAGCAGCGTCTCTCAGCTCTGCCTTTCTCCTTTCTCTCTCTCTAGTTGGAATGTCCTGCCTAACCTTATTCTGTCTCACCACTGGCCAAACAGCTTTATTTATGAACCAATCAGAGCAATACATATTCACAGCATACAGAACAACATCCCCATGAGAAATGCTTCCATGAGATCCAAATATAAGGCATTTTCTCATTTTGTGAGCCATGTGGGAGGGCCCAGGCCATGGTGGGTTGTGCCATCCCTGGGCTGCTGGTCCTGGTTCTATAAAAAGGTGGGCTGAGGAAACCATGAGGAGCAATCCAGTAAGCAGCTTCTCTCCATGGCCTCTGTATCAGCTCCTGCTCCAGGTTCCTGCCCTGACTTCCTTCAGTGATGAACAACAATGCTGAAGTGTTAGCCAAATAAACCCTTTCCTCCCCAACTTGATTTTGGGTCATGGTATTTCATCACAGCAATAGAAACCCTAACTAAGACATGTTGCCATGAGAAAATAGTGAATAAAAACATAAAATAAATGTAAAATATAATAATAATAAAATCAAAATTTCTACTTGCTGGGGAGAGAGAAACATGTTTTCTAAGCCTTTGGCCCTAGAGATCTCCACATATGAGAGGGCAGAGTCTAGTGTTCATTCTAAGATCCAAACAGGGCAAAGCCAACAAACATATCTGGTAGTATGGAGGCTGAGCCCTGCACTACCTTTAGAACTAAAGAGGTGCAAGGCAAGACCGTGTCTTCTGATGAGCTCTGTGCATGACCCCAGGACACAGTGGCCTAAGTGCAAGTCACTCTATCGGATATTAAGTGCCACTTGACCGAGTGTTCCCTCGCATCACAAGCACTCTGTCAGTGTATCTGCAGATGTAAGCAATGTTCTAGTAACAGTAACAAGTATTCTCTAACTGTCTGAGTTTCTGAGTGCACAGAAAAGTCAAGAAAATAGAAATATGAAGGCTGAAGATGTGGTTCATTGGTTAAAAGGACTGGTTGCTTTTGCAGAGGATCTTTGCCTGATTCTCAGCACCTAGGTGGTATCTTTCTGTAATTCCAGTTCCAGGGGATCTGGTGTCTTCTAGTCTCCACAGGCACCAGGCACATAAGTGCTGCCTATATATACATGTAGGCAAAACAGCCATACACATAAAATGAAACATTTAAGTAGTATGAGCTGGGAATGGAGAACTATACATAGCACCAATGTTTGCCAGCCCTCACTGTACCTGCCTCCCTCCTGGCTCCTCCTACATGAAGTTGATCTTCCTCTGCTCAGAGTGTAGGCTGCAGCTTTTGAATAGAAGCACCTACTGTTTTCTGTTTCTCTTTACAACACAGACTGAGCTGTGTACCATGTAGACAGCCTCATTTACTTGTACCCAAGTCATAATCACTTTATATACCTGAGCTAGCTGAAAGTGGAGAGCTCCCAATGAACCATTGAAGAGGAAGGTCCCCTGTGTCTTGATGATACAGAAATGTAAGGGCTTGTCTACCCTAAGCCCATACACTTTTGTCACAGGACATGGAGAAATCAAGTTAGTACTGATCAGGGAGCTTCCTTCTGATGGCTATCCTTTTATTGTTTTGTTGTTGTTTTCTGTTTGGTTGGTTTTTGGTTTTTGTTTTGTTTTGTTCTGTTTTGTTTTGTTTTTTGAGACAGGGTTTCTCTATGTAACAGCCCTAGCTGTTCTGGAACTAGCTCTGTAGACCAGGTTAGCCTCTTGAACTCACAGAGATCTTACCTCTGCTTCCTGAGTGCTGATATAAAAGGTGTGCTCCACCACTGCCCTGGCTATCTTTCATAATGCCATAAAGTGCCATAAAGCAGACTGGAGAGGAAAGACATCTAAGGTCATACCCAGCTGTGTATGCTGTGGGCTACAGTAAGGACTGGCATGGCAAGACATACTCATGGGAACAATAGCGTTGAGAATCATAGAGCAAGATGATGTTGGAGTATCCAACTGCCTTCTGATTGGATTTAAAGACTTCTCCACAGGAAACACATGTCTGATACTGTAGGTCTGGCTTACTCAAAGGTCTTATCTCAAAATGTAATCACTCAGATGTACTAGGCTTAGAATTGCTTGCTATATAGGAATTTAGGAAGAAGAAAATTTAACTCTTCATGGTTGTGCTATGCCTTATTGGTAGAGAGAATCTATTTCTTTTTTGCTTCATAGACATTTGGTGGTCTTTTCCTTCATCTTTACATAGAAAAGGATTAACTTTTCTAGTAAGTAAAATAATACAAAATAAAATAACCCAAACTTCTCTCTTCAAGGTGCGCTTTTGTTTTTATCATTCAGTTCCTTTAAGGAAAAGCTTATTTGTCTTTTAAGGACAAATTCTCTCATTTAAAAACTAGTTTATATTGCCCTTATTATTTAAGGATAAATAATTAGGTGAACAATTTTAATCTTAGGACTGCATTTTCCTATATACTTAAAAAATATTATTGTGCTTTTTTATGGCTTTTTTTCCCCCTTTCTAACAAAATCTAATTTTCCTCTACGATGTTTTTGAAGCATTTAAAAAAAATCCCCTTTCTTTTATATTTTCATTATAAAGTGTTTGAGGGTTTTAAAGTATAATTTAAAATATTGCCCTGTGATTCCTTACTCTAGTCTGTCAGAGTTAATAGGACCATTTCAACTCTCAATTTGATCTCCATTTCACTGTTTAATAAATACACAGATGTATTTTTATATTTTCTGTGTCCCCATACTGAGTTTCTCAAGAGTGTCAATGTACTAATTCTACCCTTTATGGTGTAACATATTGATTGTCTAGTCATATTGAGTAGTTTCAATAGTAATATTTTCCAGCAATTTGATATTTTTATTCCACTTTATTATTTGCCTTTCCTCATTTTTTTCTTTCATGGGCTTGCATATATGTTTTAATTACCTTTTGTACTTGGAAAGTTCAAGTGCACTTTTTAATATTTTAATTTCATTTAAGTGAGTTCATGTTTTATTTACCAAAAATCCTTCCAAGTACAGAATTTCTACTTGCCCTGGAATTTTTTTTTAAATAAAGGCAAATTTCCACTGTACTTTCTCTTTCTCTGACTTTTCTTTCCTCCATTTCAAAGGTTCTTTGGTTATCTTCATTTAGTATAGAATCTTGCTTTCTGTCTTTCAGTTTCATATCTCTACCAATGAAGGTTATCATGGATAGGAGATCAAATCTCCTATGTGGATAGTTTCTGCCAAAAGTCGCCAGTAGTATGGATATTTCTCAAATCTCTCCTCTTAATTTTTCAGCTTTGGTTCCCAAGTGCCTCATCAGAACACTTCAAAGATGGAAGCACACCAAAAAAAACCCATCTTTACACGCATGTAGATCCTTTAAATCTCAGCTCCTATCACTTGCTCCTAGGCCAGCTCTTATCCTCATTGCTTTGTCCTTTGGGCATGTTTTTAATTTACTAATACCATAGTATAAATCCTGATTTTTCCTCTAAAACTGTACTTTGTAACCTAATACCCAAAGTGTTGATATTAATAAGTGTGGCTATGGGAGACTTGATCCAATCAGGAGGGCTCTACCTGTAAGAATAAGATTAGTGTCCCGAGAAAAGAAACCCATGAGACACAGACAATCTCTTCTACTGTATGAGGACACACAGGGAGCACTATCTGTGAGAACATGCCCAGATGCCAAATCTCCTGGAACTTTAGTCTTAGACTTCTTAGCCTCCAGTCTACAAGAAAAAAAATTGTGCTATTTATAATGTGCCCAGTAATTTTTTTTATAGCAGCTTGAATGGACTAAGACAATTACAGATAATTTTCTTGCTTTTGATTCTTTTAAACCTTCTAAAATTTCATTGTATTATTTTCTATCATTGCCATGTGTCCAATGAGCAAGAGAGGATGCAAAATGTAAGCATCCTTTTTATTAAGAAAAGGCTTGTATTTTACTTTCAGCTCACAGACCACTGAACTTGCTGTAATTTATTAGATGCTTGCAAGCCTTATTTTACTCATGTAAATGTATGTATAGTTGTATAAATATTATTTTCAGAAATTAGAACCAGATTGTATTGGTTTCCATCTTATCCTTACAAGCAAATCAACTTAACTCCCTGGCTACCATTTGACAATGTGCTATTTTCATGGTCCTGGAGAATTATAATACTGGATTCATTTCACTGACTATAGATCTTAGGGAAATTTGGACATAAATATGGCTATGATACAGAAACTTCTCCAACTCAGTTCTTAGGACTAAGGATCCAGTAAGACGAGAACACTTTGGATTGATAAAGAAGACAAGATCAGGGAAGAACATTTGTATCTATTCAATTCTGAGAGCCCAAGGGAATTCCCAGCTCTGTGTGTATTTCATTTTTCTGTGTATCAGTACATAGAGTATTTTAACTTGAATTATTAAAAGCATAAAATTTCTCAATAGGATATAGCATAATTCAACTTTGATATGTAATCACACTAAATATTCTATATGAAAATTATTTTAAAGCTGTTATGCTCTTTATGTCTTCTCCTCCAATGGGAATCCTATTAAAAATTCAAATGATAAATTAATCTACTTCTACATATTGATAGAAGTTGTCTTGTATTGAACACATCCATGTGTCAAGCCTCGTCATGTTCTGTAGGTATATTTTCCTAATCTTAGTAGGTTCTAATATGATTATTCTTGTGTTACAAATATAAGAACAAGCAGGGCTACTGTACTCTTTCACAGAGGTAAAATATAAGGTTGTACCAGAAAATAATTCAAGACATTTGGGCTCTTGTTCTCATCTTCTGAAATGCTGACCTCCCTCCACTATTGAAAATTGGGTTTCTGCTTTTTTTTTTTAATTTTTGAAAATTTAATTTTAAAAATTAAAATTGCATCATTTCTCTACCCATTCGTCCCTTCAATGATGTCTATACACTCTACCTTGATCTCTCTCATTTTCGTGTTTTTTCTTTTATTGCTGTTATACATATATATCACATATATATGTATATGTATAATGTTACCAGTATGTACATACTTGAGACAACTATGTATTTTGAATAGAAAAAAATACAGGCAAAAGCTTAATAGTTGTTACATATTTAAGATTGAAGAGGTACCAAATTTACAGACTGTGTTCTCTGAGAAAAATGTATGAGGGAGAGTGAGGAGAAGAAGAGGAGGAGGAGGAGGAAGAGGAGGAGGAGGAAGAAAAAGAAGAAGAAGAAGAAGAAGAAGAAGAAGAAGAAGAAGAAGAAGAAGAAGAAGAAGAAGAAGAA
>CABHPQ010157253.1:0-14103 GCA_902168405.1 Peromyscus aztecus | reverse complement strand
ATGCTCAAGAGAGTTTTATTATTGGATATTTTGTAGCTAATTAAAATTTTCTTGGATTGTTGCTTATTGTTGTTTAAATATCTATCACTTCATAAATATATTTGTGTATGTTGAACTACTCCAGAAAGGGAACTAACCAGATAACATAATATGATCTTATAAATACTATTTCCTTGTACTATAAGTGTGATTTCATGCATTCTTCTCAGAGTCCTTTATGCAAAACCATTTTTGATGTGCTTGACTCTTGGAAATTCTGAGTTTAGCTCATCATATAATATTCTTCATCATATTTAAGCAATTATTCAAACTATACTGTGTGTGTGTGCTGCAACCGATTTTGTTTTTGCTTATGTTTTACATAAATGCACTCAAACATACAGTGTACTCATTCTAGTAACTGTTTTAGTAGACTCTTTTAATGAAGGTGGTGTCACATAATAAAAAAGTTGGAAATTATTTACAGTGATATTTTGACTTTTACTGAAGATGTTGCAGATTAGTATAAACAGACTTTAATTTGTTTGCTCTCTTGGTTAATTAGAAGAGTACACAATTACTTTTTTTTCATTTTTCTTTATTAAGAAATTTTCTACTCACTCCACATACCACCCACAGATCACCCCTCCTCCGACCCCCCAGCCCTCTCTCCCAAGCCACCCCACACCCCCACATCCCCCAAATCAAGGTCTCCCATGGGGAGTCAGCAGAGCCCGGCACACTGAGCCTAGGCAGGTCCAATTCCATATATATATATATAGGACTGTTGTACATGTGAGTGCAATGCCCACAGAGGCAAGAAGAGGGTGTTGGATTCCACAAAGTTGGAGGCAGTTGTGAACTACCTGGTGTGAGTAGGCATGGGAACCAAACTGAGGTCCTTTATGCTATTATCCTAATGGTTTACAACTTAGTGCCATTAACCACTGAGCTAACACCCCCCAACCCTAGCCTCCTTTTTACTTTTTAATTTAGCAATTTTTAGTAACTTAATTATGAGGTTCTCTAACATGAATTTTGTAGATGACAAAGGCATGTCAGAATGCCAAAAGATCAGATACACTTGGACCCAAAGAACATAAAGCCGTGATATTCCCTGATAAAAAGAAGATTTCATCTCTGTCCTCTTTCTCCCCCAAAATCTAAACATGCTATTTAATGTTTTTTTGACTTCTTTTAAAATGTTGTCATTATTATACAGAATATTCATGTTCTCTGTTGCTTGGAGCTATTATTTTATTTTTCACCATACTTTATCTACTATGATAACTTTATAAGATGTTTTTGTATCATACTGAAAATTTTCTCTCAAAAGTTTTGTTTTTGAACTTGTTTTCAACTTCCATCCTGTGTATTTACAAAACAGTTACTTAGCAATAACTTTTGTGCAGATAGGACCATAGTGCATTCTCCATATACACATGTGTAAAAATCTGAAAGAACTGAAAAAAATTACACACGAAATCTTAAATCCTACACCTTTTTGGCTTCTTTGTTCAATGTTTATAGATTGTGAAGAGCTTAAAATTGAAAAGATTTTAATTTTTTTGTCATATACACTATCTTTTATTTTTTTTTTAATTGTCGCATTCTCTGGCTCCATCAATTCAGAATCAGTGTCAGTGGGACGGAATCCATATGAGATGAAGATCTGAAACGAGTGGGTAATGCTTTCTTCCCCTCCCCCACCTATTGTTTATATATCCAGACCAATTTTTACCCCTGAATAAGGACAAAGTTCAGTTGGTCCCCTGGTCTAACTTGTCTGTACAGAAAAGACACATGCAAACACGCATTTGAAGTTACAAATGGACAAGGGGATCCATATTCCTGGTTTGTTTATATCTGTCGATTTCTTCCAAGTTTCGGAGGTTGTATAAAGCATGAATAGAACCCTCTTTCTGAACAAACTTATGTGTAAATATAGTTTATTTCACTTGAAGCCTGCCTCCATGACTGATGGAAATTATAGTAAAACTTCCACCTGGGCTGTCAGCTACGGGAAACTTTCTTATTTATTTTTATTTGTCACAGCAGGTTAAGCTCACAAAGTCCAGGTGTTACATGGCTTTAAATCTGGGCACAGGCCTAAGAATAGTCTGCTGAAGGTAGTTGATTTAGGATCCCTAAACATGAAGGGACTTAACGAAATGGATTTTATCCAGCTCTGTGAGTCAGGGTATAAAGTTAATATACAAGGACCACAAATAAGGGAGGAACACAACAATAACACCAATGGAACAAAACTCTACTGCCCATTCTGCTGTAGTTCGCCATGCTTGCTGAAGGACAAGAACAAAGACAGAGAAGCCGCTTTTTATGCTGAGCACCTAATTGTTCACAACATAACTAAAAATGAGATCCTTCTGCCTTCTCTCTAAACTTATGGGAGTATGAGCATCGTTGCCAAAAAGTAAGCATCTTTCCCCTCCTTCTTTAAACATGGAATTTTAAAGATGTTAATATTTCATTATTTTACTTTTATTCCAATTGAGTTTTAGCCTCCATTTCCAAGGCTCTGATAAATGCATTAAGTTAGAAAGCACATTGTCTTCAAATTGCTTTGTTTTGTTTAGCTCTGCTTTGTTTTTCTAATTATTTTTCCCCAGCTAACATGATAATTCTTTGATTAACATGATCATTCCCTCTCCACTATCTGAAATTACATAATTTATTTGATTAGCCTGCCATATTGGGTATTGACTGTATTTTCTGTTTCCTTCCTAAAGCAGTCAAAAATAAAATTATCTTTTTCTTTCATTTGCCTCCCTATCTAGCGGATCTCAGTATCAATCCTACAAATGTTTTTACTTTGTGAGTATACAACTAATTTGAGTCCAATTAATGTGCACATAATTAAAGTTGATTTTTGTATGTTTTTCTAATTTCCATCACACTGGGCTTATATTTCAATACCTTGATATTTCATAAGCTGTCAGCTTGTGAGACGTTCCAGTTATAAGGGACTTTAGTTGACTCTTGTAGGATGTATATAAGTACATGTATCAAGTTGACCCATCTGGACAGCACAAAATTCCCAGACAAGCATGTTTGAACTAAGCCACTTACGTGATCTGCTGTAATAGTTGATTCTGTCCTGTTTTACATTTATAGTTGACATTTGCTTTCTACTCCCTGCACATCAATGCGAGAAGGGAAGGATCTATTTTCCAAACTATGTCTTAGGCTAAGTCTCTATACAACAATCTGTTATAATATCCAAGCAAAATTGTGAGAGTTTAAAGAGGAGCGATAGAACTGTACCTTGAGATGATAAAAAAAAATCATTATGCAGTTGTTTTTAAATTCTTGGTATTTTATACTGTGTAATGCCTAATAGCACATTATTTCAATTGATATTGAGAGACGCCTTCTTATAAAATTCCTCCGTAAAGAAACACTGACATCCAACACCTACATTTGCTTTGCAGTTTTCATCTCAAACACAGAAAAATGTCTGACAGTAAGAGTAAGTAGTTATTCAACAACAACTCTGTAAATGATAAAGAGCTAAAAAACAATGAGACAATAACAACTTCATCAGACTACTTGCTACTATAAAAATTCTGTACTTGACTGCCTGATTATTTCTTTGAAAATTATACTTTATTTTTCACTTGCTGTATTCACTAGGTTGTAAGACAGTATTTAACATAAATATATGAAATCATCTTACAAGAATGGATGACTATTACCTTGTATGCTAGAAAATACTTTATCGTATCATGCATACCTCATTTTCCCATTTTTTGTTTCAATCATTATTAAGCTATATGATGTGGAGTTAGAATTAAGGATATCTCTTTTCTTTTGCCACTGATATTATCTGTGTGGTCCTGAGTATATTACTTACTCTTTTTATCCTTTAGCTAACAATAATATCTCTCTTTCCTGTGCCTTTTGATTGTGTCCTATATAACTATAATGAAAGCAATCTATACATGAAGACAACAATATCAGATAGAGATCACTGGAATTTAGTTAATTTTTTTGTTGCTTTTCTTGATGTCCTTTCTTTTTCCTTTCCTCCCCTCCCCTCCCCTCTTCTTCTCCCCCCCTCCCCTCCCGTCTTCTCCTTTCCTTACCAACCCTGTACCTTAACTATGGGGTATTTCCACATTTGTCTGACTGTCACATATCTAATTTCATATTCTCAGCCCTTAGGGATCTGGGACTTTCTAAAAGCACTTTTAGAATGAATAATTAAAAGAGAACTGAACTGAAAATATTTAACTTTGAAAATGTCGAGGATACTTTATGTTACATCCTTGAGAGAGAAAATGTAAACAACATGAGTATTTCATAAAACCACAGTTAAAGCAAATGCTGAGGACCTTTTCTCTCCACTTCCAGTCTTTCCCTTGCTAATACCCCCAGTGACTCTATGGATGGAAGAGCAAGTCATACTGCCCACTCACTCTGTCCAATCATGTGATTTCTCTGGCACGTTAAATTGACCAATGCCTACAATCAACTGGAGCTAAGGCAGCTGCTCTCTTTGAAGCTCCAGACATTCGTTTCTGAATAAACTGACCAAATTAGTACGTTCCCAGGTAATTTATGATTTCTCATTTACTTGACTTATTTCCACGATGACTGGACATTAGTTCATTTTAAGGAAGACAAGAGAAATTGGGTTTCAGTGACATTAAAACTAGACCAAGGAAGCACACCAAGATCAACTATTTCAAAATCAACAGATTTTCCTTAAGTCTTCTCCCACTCAAGAAGGAGAAAAATCGTTTTTAAAAATAACATGCGTGCTTGAATAATTTTTATTTTAATATGATGCTCATAGGGATTAAGACCCAAGTTTATGTAAATTTTAAAGTCACGACTAAACTCTTGGCTATGTGGAGTTGATAGCTTAAAATGTGAAAACCTCCTTGTGTTTATAGCTGGAACAGTGCCTGCTTGGGGATTAAGCTCTGAAGGCTGTGCTGATGTCACTGGATTGGGGTTAGGAAGACACACTTTGGCAAATCTAAGACCGGTGCCAAAACCATGACTCCAAAATTTATGGCCGGACTCTAGACTGCCTTAAAATTCATAGCTCTCAAATTTATGATGCAACTCGTGACTTTCCAGGCTACAGATTTTAAGTGAATACAATAATAAATAAAAAAAATGTTTTGTGTACAAATCACCATACAGTTACCATCTCAGAACGCTGATCTGGAAATAACCCATGCAGTTACACTGTGTCTTCATTGTGTGGAGGTGGCATTGGGGTAGGGTACTGTATCATTTTAGATAGCATTTAAAATGTTAACATTAATAAAGTTATACAAATATTAAGAAAAGACCAATTTTATGTTATAATCCATATTATTATTATTATTATCATTATTCACATTTTTGTCACAATTTAGTTTCCTACCCTGGGTGTCTTTTTGTCTAAACTCCCAAGGGATGATGATAACACTGTTTCCTTTGGGAAAAAATTCCAAAATCAAAATCAGCTATTCCTTGACCTTTACCCATGGATTTTGTTTTCTTGATTATTTTTAATCTTAAATTTCAAGTCAAATGCTGGGATAAAGCCAAATATCTGTATGAAAAGCCTGGTCACACAGATGTTTTATTTGTGGAATAATGGATGGCTCTAGACGGCCTTTCCAGGCCTTCATTGTTGGATCCAGTTTACATTCTCTTGGTTTCTATTTTCCCCTCATAATAAAAACTTGCTTCCAGCAACTCTGGAAATGTTCTTCCCGTCTCTTCCATTCTTCATTCTATTCTCCTTCCCATCACTCGGCTCTGTCCATCAAATAGGAATGACTTTCTCCTTCATTCTCTGAACTGCTTTATAGAATTCTCAAGGTGTTTTTACTTACCTCTTCTTTAGATGATTATGCATTTATTCTAGACCTTCTCCAGAAGAGCATGGGCCACCATGCCTTGTGCAAGCTTAGACTCCCTTCTGTGCCTAGTATATAAAGAATATTTGATAATACTTTTTATTTAAATGTCCCATTTAACAAATGGTTGATAAAATATTGGTTAATAATTTGAGTTCTTTACTATTTATTCCTTTTGGAGTAAAGAATTTCAGGTCTTATAGATTCCTTTATTGTACCTTAACAATAATGTGAGGCAACCTACCATACATACTTAAGTAATAATGTGAACAAATTCTATGTTTGGCAGGTTTGAAAATTGAAATGTTAGTGGGAAGAGAAATTAAATGTTTTAGTTCAGCAAGATTGAACATGGAATTATTATTTTATTATCTCTACAATTGTTTTATATTAATTCCTTTTCTTGTGTGGGTTACTATACCAAAGTACCAAAAGCTGAGTGTCTAATAAACAACCAGAACTTCATTTCTCAAATAAATAAAAATTGTATTTTGTTCTGGAGGATGCTTAGTTGAAATTAAGGCACAAAGTGATTCTGTGTATGGTAAGGGCCACTCCCGGTCTTCTCCCTGTCTTCACATGGTGAAAAAGGTAAGGGGTTCATTTGATAGAGTCACTAATACCATTGTGAGAACTGTCACCACCAATTTCATAACCTCCCAGAGGCCCCACATTCTAAGATCATCACTTTCAGGACTTACGATTTCAGCGCATGTAATTAGGGAGACCACAGATGTATTTAGCATAACAATAAACTACAGGACACAGTTTATTTAATGTAATGAGAAGTGGATGGTTACCACACACTTCAGTCATTTTCACAGACATTAGAACCAAAATAGGTGGGGGCAGGTAAGATGCTTGTCTTGGTTAGGGTTTCTATTACTGTGAAGAGACACCATGACCACGACGCTTATAAAGGAAAATATTTAATGGGGGAGCTTATAATTTCATTAGTTTAGTCCATTACCTTCATGGCAGGATACGGTGGTGTGCAGGCAGACATGGTGCTGGAGAAGGAGCTGAGAGTTCTGCATCTTGATCTGCAGGCGACAGGAAGTAAACTGTGATGCTGAGAATAGCTTCAGCATAGGAGACCTCAAAGTCCACCCCCACAGCGACACATTTCCTCCAAAAAAAAAAAAAAGCCACACCTCATAACAGTGCTTCTCTCTGTGAGCTCATGGGGGCCAGTTACTTTCAAACTTCCACAGTGCCTCAGTAGGTAAAATGATCGTCCAAAGAAAAGTGAGGATGAGCATTCTATCACTTAAAGCTGAACACAGTAGCACCAAAACGGTTCTGTAGTTCTGGTGCAAGCTGGAAGACAAAGTCAAGAGTTCATGGAAGCTTGCAGTCTCATCAGCCCAGAGTATACAGCAGCAAACAACAGCAACAGCAACAACAACAACAACACACCTCGAATAAGATGGACATGGACCGATGCCTTCAGTTATCCTCTGGTCTCCACATTCATGTGGCATGTGCACACTTTCACTCCCATCCATACATGTTCTACACACCAGTGTGAGCACGTGCATCACACAGGCACACAGTGTGTGCCACTGCTGCATGTAAGTACAACAGTAGAGGTTTATTTGGCAGGGTAGATTTCTTATACGCGTAATTTTATTTCTGATGGGAAATGTGAATTTTACAAGCTTTTATTTTTCCTGCTGAGCCACATTTTTCTTGCAGATTAACCACATTCACCCCCTATTGCCCTCCTCTGCCCACCTCCACTTCATTGCTCCTCTCTCTCTCTCTCTCCTCTCTCCTCTCTCTCTCTCTCTCTCTCTCTCTCTCTCTCTCTCTCTCTCTCTCTCTCTCT
The DNA here is from genome assembly GCA_902168405.1 of Peromyscus aztecus. Taxonomy (NCBI): domain Eukaryota; kingdom Metazoa; phylum Chordata; class Mammalia; order Rodentia; family Cricetidae; genus Peromyscus; species Peromyscus aztecus. The sequence goes on along the minus strand of CABHPQ010157253.1, from coordinate 6,411 downwards.
CTCTGTATTCCTTATTTTCTTTATCCATTCGTCTACTGGTCATACCTCAGCTGATTTCATTTTGAATAAAGCCACAGTAAACATGGGTGTGCAAGTATCTCTGTAGCAGGCTGATCTAGTTTCCTCTAAGCTATTCCCAGCAGTGATACAGTTGGAGGCTGTGGAATAATCCTCTTGTACACTGTGAAGACTGGTCACTTGAATTGGTTTAATAAAATGCTGATTTTCCAGTAGCCAGGCAGAAGGGGCAACCAAACTAAGAATGCTTGGAAGAGAAATGGTGGAGTCAAGAGTCACCAGCCAGACCCAGAGGAATCAAGATGAGAATGCTCTACTGAGAAAAGGTAACAAGCCATGTGGCTAAACATAGTTAAGAATTATGGGTTAATTTAAGTGTAAGAGCTAGATAGTAATAAACCTGAGCTATTGGTCAAGGGTTTAGAAGTAATACTAAGCCTCTGAGTCAATTATTTGGAAAGTGGCTGCTAGGTATTTGGCAGTTGATGGTGGGTCAGAAACTTCCATTTATAGTTGGATCCAATTTAAGAGTGATTAGTGTCCTGAATGATAACTATGTGAACATGTTGCAATCATCCTCAGAGACCAAATGAGAAGTTGAAGGTTGTAATGTAGTAAATGGGGGGAAATTTTTTTATTAACAATTAGAATTTTTTTTGTTTTTTGTTTTTTTTTTTGGTTCAACTGTTCTCAGTTTTGTGTCCTTGAATTTGGAATGAAAGTAGAGTCTTGTTTCATAATTTAGAATTTTAATTTAAAATACTTCTTCACTAGCCATTTTCCCAGAGTTGTTTTTTTAATAAAAGTACAAGAGTAAATATAGTGAAAATTATTTTATTTTATTTTTCTATGAAGTAAAAAGTCATGAAAACATCTAAGGCAATTTTTACTGAAGTTTTATTATTTCTGTATTATTGGTAAAGTTCAACTTGCAGAACTATCACCCTTAAGCCACTTATACAGTTTTGATTATGTTAGGACATTATGTTTGTGGTTACAAGCATAAGCCTAACTTTTGGTGAATGGTGGAGGCTAATATGTACCTGTAATGGCAATCATTAATGTATATTCATTATTATTATTATTATTATTGTTATTATTTATTACTATTATTAGTGGGTATTGGTATGTAGTATTAAGGCAACTCCATGTAGTTAAAAGGGAGGTTTATTTTGTGGGGTAACTTACAAGGAAAGTGATAGGTTACAGAGTCTGGGAAAGGTGTAGTGCAGTCCAGCGGTGTTCTCTGGAAAACTCTGCTCAGTCTACCTCCAGCATCCAGGATCCAGGAACCAAGAGAGCCAGCGCATCCGGATCTTGGGTCTTAAGGGCTCCTGTCTCGGCCCCGCCTTGTAGGCTTGACAGTTACCAAAGCCTCAATGGGGGTAGTACTTCCAGGTCAAAACTGGAACAACTACCCACTACAAGTGGGTTTGGTGTATCTCCCTTTATGCAATTTCCAGTGCTCAAGCTCATGTCTTCAGTGTTTTACAGCAAGTAATTTACCCACTAAGCAATCCTGCCAGCCATCTTTTTACTCTTGAGTGATTTGGTCCAACTGCTTAAAGTGTATTTTCAGACTATCCATTTTATGTTTAGTAAAGATGGTATGGATCTGATTCCCTCTCCCCTCTCCTTTTTTTTTCTTCCAGATTCTCACTCATTGATAACTAACAAATCGTCTCTGAAGTCTTTAAAAGACTCACAGTTTCTTTGATGTGTGATTGCTTGGAATCCTCCCCTGCTTCCCTCTTTCAGTCAGCTTCTTCCCTCCATCCTTTTCTTCCTCCTCCATTTTCACTATCTAGCACTCCTCTTCTGACTCTTCATTTTTATTACTTTTGTTTTGCTTCCTTTTCTTTCATTGAAAATAGATGTTTTTTTAATACAATATACCCTGATAACCATTTCCCATACCACCAGTCCTCTCAATTCCTTTGCACTTCCCCTCCCAACTGAATCCAGTCCCTTTCTGTCTCTCAGAAAAAAAAAAACAGGAGTCTAAGGAATAATAATAAAATGAAATAAGACACATAAAAAATGAACAAATCTGACGAGAGAAAGGAAGGATTGTACAAGTCAGGGGGGTCAAGGTCATCACAAGGAAACCCATGGAAACGGCTGACCTGGGCTCACTGGAGCTCACAGACTCTGGACCAACAGCTATGGAGCCTGCATGACACTGACCCAGGCCCTCTGCATGTGTATGATAATTGTGTAGCTTTGTCTGTTTGTGGAACTCCTGGCACTGGGATCAGGGGCTGTCCCTAAAGCTTGAGCTGGCTTTTAGGAATCTATTCCTCATACTGGGTTGCCTTGCCCAGCCTTAATCAAAAGGGAGGAGCTTAGTCCTACCTCAATTTGATGTGCCATGCTTTGTTGGCACCCATGGGAGTCCTGCCCATTTCTGAATAGAAGCAGAAGAGGAGTGAAAGGGGGGGCAGAGGGGAGATGGGGGGGAGTGAACAGAAGGAGATGGGGGGAGAACTGCAGCCAGGATATACAATAAATGAAAAATAAAATAAAAACAAACAAATTGGAAAATGACAAAACACCAAACAAAAAGAGCCAAAGAAAAAATACAAGAAACTCACAAATATATTAAAAAACACACAAGTTTGCGCACTCAGGAATCCCACAAAAACCCAAAGCCAGAAGCCATGATATGTATGCAAAGGACTTGTAAAGGTAAAGTCAATCAATCAGTCAATCAATCAATCAATGAGAAAAATTTGAAAATTCTCTGACAACATTATGAAACAAAGAACCTCCCAGGACGCTGTTGAGTTCATTTTTTCTATTGACGGTCTACTGTTAGGCACACAGCCTACACTTAAGAGTGGTTTGTTTACCCAGTAAGACTCCCTTGGAGAAAACTAACTTTTCACTTGCAAGTGTCTAACAGTTAGAGATAGTGTCTGTATTAGGGATGAGGGCACGTGTCCACTTCTCCTTTCAGCTCTAAGACCCCATCTGGTACAGAACTCTGCAGTCCTTATACATGTTGTCTCAGTCTCTGTGAGTTCATCCATAGGAAAGTCCTTCTGTGTTTAGAAGGCCTTGTTTCGTTTGTGTCCTCCATCCCCTCTGGCTTTTACATTCTTTCTACATCCTCTTCTGCAGTGTTCTCTGAGCCCTGAAGGTAGAGATTTGATGGGGACATCCTGTTTAGAGCTGAGTATCCCAGGGTCTCTCATTCTTTGCACATTTTCTGGCTCTGGTTCTCTGTTTCCCTCTAGTCTCTTGTTTCCATGTCCTGCAGGAGAAGATCCTCTTCTGATGGCTGATCAAGGAATTGATCTGCGAATACAAAAGAATGTCATTAGGAGTGATATATTGTTCCTTCTGCAGAAGAGGAGTATTTGTCTTTCCCTAGTTCCATGACCTATCTTGTCTCAGGGTCTTGGCCACCCAAGCAGTGTCAGATATGGGTTTCATCTCATGGAGTGGGCCTTAGATCTGATCAGATAGTGGTTGGTTACTCCCACAAGCATATGCCACTATTGCAGCAACATATCTTGCAGGCTGATCACTCATGTAGATCAAGGGGTTTGTAACTGGGTTGATGCTTACCTTTCTTATTTTGTAGCATGCAGAGCACCTTCATGTACCATGAATACTACTAGCCCATGGGGTGAAGGCTCTAGGTAAACACTAGTTTGACTTCTCCATGTTCAATAACTGGAGAAGTTATTGAATAACAATATAGGCATTGTGTTTAGCAACAGGGCCTTACTATGAGTTTGTGGAAAGCCACTAATAGCTTTGGCAACACTCTGGGTTGTTCAGGCATTCCCCTAGGACCCTTTTGTTATTACTCTTTGTTTTTTTTTAAGCTTCATGTTCCTGATAGACTATAGATTGCTTTATTTTTGTTTTATTTCTTACAGTTGTGTACCACATTTTGGTCATGTTTTGCATTTAGGTCATACTTGTGAAAAGTTACATCATAAATCCTTGATATGAATTGGACTTGGTGGTGTATAATTGTAATTCTAGCACTCAGAATACTAAGTATAGAGGGTTGGGACTCAAGGCCAGCTTGAACTCCATGGTGAGGCCATCTCAAAAAAATATAGAAACATAATAAATCATTGATGTTGCATGATGTATATTTTAGATACTCTCTCTTGTTGATAGGCTTAAATATCTTTGATAAATATTTCATAAAATTGCTTTCTGGGAAATCATGACTCACAAGTTGTTCTCCAGAGTTCCAATGTGTATTGCTTATTAAAAAGTGTGAACTTAATTCTTTTTTTTGTTTGTTTGTTTGTTTTTTGTTTTTTTGGTTTTTCGAGACAGGGTTTCTCTGTGTAGCTATGCGCCTTTCCTGGAACTCACTTTGGAGACCAGGCTGGCCTCGAACTCACAGAGATCCGCCTGCCTCTGCCTCCCAGTGCTGGGATTAAAGGCGTGCACCACCACCGCCCGGCGAACTTTTAATTCTTGATGTTACAATATTACTTAGGTACATGAGGTGAGTTAATGTTTTTCATCATCTTACATGATGAAAAATTTTGATTGGGTCCGAGGTTGATCTTTTTGTCGTCGTCGTCATCGTCGTCATCATCATCATCATTCTTTAATATATTACAACCCAACCACAGTTTCCCCTCCCTCACTTCACCCCAGTCTCTCCCCTCCCCTATTCTCTCTCCCCCAGGTCATCCCCCTTCCATCTCCCCTCAGAAAAGACCAGGCCTCCCAGGGACGGCAACCAAACACAGCTTAATATGCTACAATAAGATCAGGCACTTACTATCACATTAAGGTTGAAATTTTTAAAGTGGGATGGCACAATTACTATGAAGAATATTTAATCCCTGTGTGTTTTTTGTACCCTGGGGAAGAGGAGAACCTTTCTTTGCATCATATAATATCCAAAAGCCATTCAAGATTAGAAATGTTATTTTTGATTTTTTGTTGTTGTTGGTTTTTTGAGACAGGGTTTCTCTGTGTAGCTTTGGTGCCTTTCCTAGAACTCACTCTGTAGCACAGGTTGGCCTAAACTCACAGTGATCCACCCACCTCTGCCTCCTGAGTGCTGGGATTAAAGGCGTGTGCCACCACTGCCTGGCTAGAAACGCATTTTTGAAAACATTAAAAAAAAACAAAAACAAAACAAGAAAAACAAACAACAAAACAACAACAACATATCCCAGAATACTCATTTAGTGCATTAAGCATTCTGAAACCTAACAACTCTGGAAGAAGTATTTTAGTCTTTCCTAGTAACTCATATCTGGAAAGTAATACTGCAGGTTCATAACAGACATTTAATAAACAAAATATACTTTATAAAAGGTTGTTTATAACAGCAAATGGCTGGATATTGCTCAAATATCTAACACAAACAAGTTGTCATAATAACTCTGGTCCCAGGAGTCTGCAAATAGGACTGAAAAAGATACTTGATACTTAAATGATCTCCAACAATATTGTATGTTAAGTGAAAAATGCAGCCGTACATTATTGATAGTAAAACATATTTAGTGAAAAAAGAAAGAATAGCATATATTCAATTTTGTTGTATATTAGTATGAAAGAATATATGAAAAATGTGTAAAAAAAAAAAACCCTGCAAACCTGTAAAGGAAGGATAGAGCTAGATGTGGGAGCTTTCTTTAGCTATGCTTCTGTTAGTTTGACTCTGTGGTATACAAATTTATGACTTCAAAAATAAAATCTCATGCATATATGCCTATGTAGATGTTTTATGAGTCATTTTCTTTTCTTTTCATCTCATCTTATTTTTGATGCAATGGTTCTTGATAGTGTAAAGTTGGACTTGAATTTCACTTTGTAGCTCGGGCTGGCCTTGAGCTCAGCTTCTTGCCTTGCTCTCCTGAGAGCTATTGATCATGGAAAGGGCTGCTGCACCCAGCTCATATGATGATGTTTCTTCTGGGTGAAGCAACCACGGCCATCTTTAAGCAGAACAGCAGTAAAGGTCTATAAGGGACCAGTGTGAGATTGAGTCTGCTAACATTCCTTCATGGTGGGAAAGGGAGTGTCATGGGACTCTAGAGTTTCACAAGACCCTCTTGAAGCCTTTGTAAGACCTTCACAGGGCCCCTCCCCTTCCTGACATTCTAATTGCCACAGTGCAAGAGGAAAATAATTGATTGACTGTAGTGTGACATATTGGTGGTGAAGCTATCATGAGTTTCCCATGCTCCTGTAAGTAATCCTCATAAATTACTGCTTGACCACATTGAGGGTGAATGGAGTCATTTCTGCTTGATGTTACTGCCTGCCTTGTCTATCAAAGAAGACATTCCTTTATATCCCCCCCCCAGGAAAATCCATGCAACAGTTTAATGCACACATATTTGTATAAACGTTCTACATGCAGCTTTAAAATCCTAAATGCCAAAGGTTCTCCTGGAA
>CABHPQ010157251.1:37814-56819 GCA_902168405.1 Peromyscus aztecus | reverse complement strand
CCCCCCCCCAAGAGCCAACTGACACACAAGTCAGCTGGAAGCAGTTTTTCTGGGAGAAATGACGACCCTATTCCTATTCACTCACTTTTTATAATAAGCAAAAAGTCTAGAACGTTAGGATCCTGCCCTCACTCCAGCCACACATGCACAGTTCAGGGTCTTGCATCTTACATCATGAGTGGGCGCTAGCAACTACGTGCATACAGCGTGGTCACATAATCTGCCCCTTAAAAATGCCAGATGCAGACCCCACCCCCTCTCTCTGCTCTCTCTCTGCTCTGCTCTGCTCTCCCCCCACCCCACCATCTTTCTCTCTCTTTCCTCCCCAGGCCTGGTCCTTTTATCCCACCCCCCTCTTCCTCCTAATAAAGCTCTTTGTAACAAGTAGTCACGGCCGTGGCTCGTGACCTTTCCACACGGTAACCAGCGCCGCTTATCATTCATTTCACTCCCACAAGATACAGTTTGTGGCTTTTCCTGGTTATTGGGATGGTGAGGCCTAGCCCCAGTGCTGTTAGTCTGAAGCCTGTCATGGCTGCACTAATGTTAAGTTAGGCCTCTTCAGCATCTCTTAGAGGTGATCCCAAGAAACAGCACCCACAGCATGGAAAAGTGGGATGGGAAGAGGAAGCAAGAGTTAAAAGCCGCTTGCAGATTGAGGTGTGCACTGTCGTCATTGGGGCTCAGCTCGGTGGGAGGTGGGGCTCTGGGAGATATAGAACTGAGCATGCTTCTTAATCACTCTACTCAGTTCAAAGGAATATGGGCATTTATCCAGCCATACCCACCCCTGAGGCCTCAGGGCTGCTCCCAAGGATACTGTTGGTATGGAGTGTGGAGCTTGCTACAAAGGCCTGGCCTGGGAGCAAGGCCAGAGGACTCCAACAGCTGCTCCAGCAGTATGCTCAGCCCTGTGTGGACAGTTTAGTCCCTCAGTGACTCCAGTACATACACCTACACACACATGCTCAGATACTAATGCACTGTATAAACACACATACACAAGCAGGCACATATGAAATCTCCAGGCTATGCACAATTACCTCCCTCCATGCACATATGAAACAAATATACATACTGTTGAAATTCCTGGCCACTCCCCCAGCTACATGACTGCACATGCACAGTTCAGTAGCCAAGTAAGGGGCTTACATCCTACTTAATCCATGTTCTATGTGATTGCATAATTTGTGCACAGCATGATCATGCAGTTTATGTGCATGCATGGCACAGGTCTGTAAGCCCGTATGCACTTGTGCAGGGGAATCCATAAGAAGCGGATCACAGACTCCTCCCCCAGCTTCTCTCTCTGCACATGTCTTCCACAGGCCTGGTCATGTTCTTTTCTGTCCCTCCCTTTTCCTAATAAAACTTTTATAGTGGATTTTGTTGTACCTCGTGGCTTTTCTTGCATGGTAACAGCGCCGCTTAATGAATAACATTGCGCCACCACATTAAAACACATACACCTGCACAAATGTACACACTTAACACATACTCATACATACAAACACATACATGTAGTCTATCACTTTGAACTACTAATAAGGTTTCTTAAGGAAATATTGTTTCATTATATTAATATAATTATGGAATTGCATTCTTCCTTGTATTAGTGTTATTGTTATTCCCAATCCTGTCCAGCAACAAGTGAAGCTCCTCCACCCTCAGGAGACAATCATGTACCACAGCAGTCAGTGGCAAACAAGCTTGGGCTTGTTTTGAAAATTACACAGGCAGCTGTAGCACAGACCCACATTCCTCCACTTTGTATTCATTCACCAGCCCAACCCTAAGCAGACTCTCAAAGCCTGTTCAGAGCAGGAAAATGGACATTTCATACCCCAAATATCCATCACTCTATGAAGCAGCTTGCAAAGATTGAAAAAAATAAGACCAAGCTGTGGTCAGCCCTAAATGAGACATCTACTGTTAATCCCACCAGAAAAAAAGACCAGCGCCACAAATTTTCAGCCAAATTTAAAGCAAGCATTAATATATATTGTTTTTTTGAGACAGGGTTTCTCTGTGTAGCCCTACTGTTCTGGCACTCACTCTACAGACCAGGTGGGCCTTGAACTCACAGAGATTCTCCTGCCTCTGCCTTCTGAGTACTGAGATTATGTTGTACCCATTTCGAAAAACCCCAGAGACCACCAAGGAGCCAGTTTCCGATGCAAGCACATAAGGGTTCCCTTGTTGTCAGATTCGAACCTAGGCCACCGCACAGCAAATGGAGGGAAATGCAGCAGTTGGTGGGCCCGGAGTAGAGAGTTTGTATAGGGAAAACTGCAAGCCGGGAATTACATGCTTTGGCAACTTGGGATTGGGTAGAAGGGATATGGGGCAAAGTGATTTTTTGAAACGATTGGTCTAGACTTTTGGTGCGAAACCATATTTGAAATCATTGGGTTAGACTTTTTGATGGGGAACCACAACTTGCAGAGCAGGATTATCGTGGCTGCTCAGCAGGATTATCTAGATATCTTCAAGGGCCATAAACTGTAGACAGGATGTCTACAGAAGCATACTGCCCGGTATCTGTTCTAGTTGTCATGGCACATTCCTGAGGTCCTTCCTGGAACTGAGGACAGCAGGTGGTCTAAAATGGTGGCCCTCCCCTAAGATGGAGTCTGTATTGCCTTCACAATTAAAGGTGTGTGCCGCCACCACCCAGCAAAGGAAGGTTTATTAAATACTGACCAGGACTATGGACACTGGCCAGGTCTATACCCCAGATCCCAGAGAATGGTTGCAAATTGTGTTAGCTGGGTGTTCATAAAGGCAAAACCCACAAAGTACATACTTCCTGCCTTCGTCCAATCAGGGCCAAGCATACATTCTGACATACTTCCTGCCTATGTGTAATCAAGCACATCCTATGAAGTTGTTTACAGAAGTGAAAACATGTGACTTTTTATCTTCCATGAACAACAGTGCCCAGCCTTCTAGGAAGTTATCTGTCCTTAGGCAAGTGGGGCTTACAACAGGTTAGAGGCATTTTTGTTTTACAGATCTCTTCAGCACAGTAATTTAAACTTAAAACATAACTTTTGACCTCACATGTTGTCACACCATGTCCTTATGAGGCTCAGGAATCATCAAGGAAGAAGGATCGGAAGTGCCAGAAATCATGGATGACTATAGTGAAACAGCGCTTTCCAGATGTGACAATGCTGTTGCCTGGGGGTGGGGGGCTGTGCAAAACAGCTTGACCGCGCAGCTGCCATGACAGGCTTAGAGGCCCAGACACAGCTTCTGACAGGCAACACCCAGACCCAGGAAAAGCCATAAGCTGACCCCACCCAGTGGGGCCTGCACCTAGGGGAAATACCTAACATTCCAAACATTCCCTATACCCCTAGACAAATGTCAGTCAATCAGGGTCCTGAACCCTAGAAGTCCCCTCACCTCAACCTCTGCTATGCTAAAAAAAAAAAAAAAAACCACCCTGCCGGGGCTCAGGGCTTTCTGCTCTCATCGCTGTGTTGGACAGACAGTTCAAGATCTGAGCTTGGAATAAAAAGGCTCTTTGCTTTTACATATGGGATTCAGCCTCCACTGTAGTCTTTTGGGGGTCCCACTCTGGGCATAACATTGCCCACATGACTTCACTGTTAGGATTCTGTACATGCACAGCTCGGGGTCTTGTCTGGCACCTTACATCATCAGCAGATGACTGCATCCCTGCCTTAAAAGGCCACACACGGACCCCCATGCTCTCTCTCTGCGCTTCTCTTCCTGTGTTTCCTCTCTCTGTCCCTGCTCTGTTCCCCTTGCCAGGCCTGGCTCCTCCCCCCTTTTCCCTCCATTAAAGGTCTAAAAACTAATATTGGGTTCTGCCGTGGCCGTGACTCTTCCACCGACCAACCAGCGCCATTCATCCTTTCATTGGTGCTTCGGACTCGGATCTCAGGTAGGAAGGTCTCTTCACACCCAGCGTCTGCGGCTGAGTGTTGCAGGGAACCCCTGTACCAAGGGCCTGCGACTGTCCACTGCTAATGCTGACTGTGCTTGTGCGAACACCGCTGCAACCGCCGGACCGCCGTCATGTCCCACCGCTGCTGTATCCAGCAGCTGCTGTATCCAGCAACTGCCGTGTCTCACTACCGCCACCGCATCTCCCCAAGATTGGTGAGTCCTGTTTCCCTGACCTATATTCCTCGCTCGCCGGACCCCCCAGGAATGGTCCTCAGGTTGTGCTGGCAATGACACATTTTTCTCTCCTGACAAAGAGGTCAATGCTGTCCACGAGCTGCATACACCTCAGCCCTTACTCATAACATGACGGCATTTTGGGTAACTTGTGCTGATCCATAGATCCTTCTCCTTGCCTCAGGGATGCCTGGGATTGGAGTCTGATCCCGGTTTGCTATTTTAATTTTTTATTTTTCTCTCTCGGCTGCAGCCATGGGACAAAGGGGCAGATACCAGTAAATTTGGCGGATACCAGTAAATCTGGCCACATAACAGCTTTGCGGGAACTTCTGCCATCGAATGGGCAAATAAAAAAAGTTGCTTTATCCCCAAGCTTTCTGCTAAAGCTCTGAACACTTCTCCCTCCTCATTTCTGATGTTTTCTCTGCCACGTGCAACCATTTCTGTCTATCTGACTTCTGCTTTCTGCTCTCCGACAGTGGGTGGGGTTTAGCCCACCTCACCTTAACTCCTGAACAACTGGGCAGGCTCTCTACTGTTGTGTGGGCCACTTCTGCTGACTCTCACCCTAACTCACCTTAACTCCTCCCACTCGTTCTCAAGCTGCTGTGAGAGGCACAGATGGGTCTGGAAGCAGGCTAGGATCCATGCAAATAAGTTTACAGTAGTCAGGATGGCTCTTAAGTCAGAAATCAGTTTATAGTCTTCCAAAAGCTGTCCTCAAGCCAGCAAACACCAAGGAAAAAAAAATTCAAGACACAGAGTAAAAATTGTCTCTTGTTCCCCAGACCTCCCTGACTAAAACTTAACCATCTGCAGAGCAAGGCTCCTGACCCCACAGGCGAAAGTGTCATCTGTGGCATTCAAGGTGTGCCAGGGAAGAGATTAAAAAAAAAGCCTGCGGACAAAATTGCCAAGTGCTGGCTCCCGAAAGCTGTGGGGTCCCTGTTTCAAGTGCGGGAAAGATGGCCATTGGGCCCGGGCTTGCACCACTGCCCCACAGGGTGGGCACCGATAGGTCCTTGTCCAAAATGTTGCCAAAAGGGTCACTGGTCAGCTGACTGTCTTAATGTACCTAGCGGCATAGGAACACCAGATAAAGACCACCCTCTGGCTGACTTTGTAGGCTTGGCTTTCAGTGATGACTGAAGCTGCCCAGGTCCCACCCTGGCCATTTCCATCTCACACAGGGAACTCAGGGTAGCAATTCATTTCTTTCCTTCTGGACACCAGAGCCACAGTCATGGGAGTTTGGAGGTCTCACCTCTGCTCGTTTCCCTATTAGGGTAGGGAGGACAGCCTTACCCACCCCACCAGATTTAATTGCACTTTCAGGGTTACTTAATGGGAAAAGATTTCCAGCTAAGATAGGGGCTTTCATTTCATTGCTCCTTCCATGTGCCTCATTCCAGACCCATCCCCCTATGCTTATAGGGCCCTGATCTTTGCCTTGTCCCTAATTCCAAAGAAATAAGTTCTCATGCACCACAAGCTTTTCTCTTCCCAGTTCCCTGTTCTAACTCACTGCTCAGCTAATGGTACAGGACCACCACAGAACTGAAGTCCAGAGATCATCAAGTAAGAAACTGTAACAGCTAAAAGGTATTTACACCCCCAGACCCAAAAGCGTCTGGGCTCTACAAAAACAGACTTTAATATAAACATCTATTACTGTTAAATGCTCTCAACAATTGATCACCTGTCTCCTGGATGCCAAACTAGTAAAGGAAACAGGTGCCTTAAATAATCTGTCTCTGATAAAGCTTAACATGTTCCAAACTCTCTGTCTCTCCCATTAACACTAACCAATACAAGCAGAGTACTAAACACCACAAATGGTCACTAATTTTCTCATGGCTGCATCTTAACATGTTCAAATTTTTTTCCCAAGCTCCAGAAACCAGCATAAATCCATCTGGACAGGTCGGATCTACTTCAGGCCTTTCCTGTCTCATCAGCATCCTGTTAGATACAAAAGCAACCAGAGTGCCAAGCCAAGAGGGATGCACAGCTCCAGAGCAACGGACAACAGACAGCCCATCATCCCACAGTGCCTGTCTACCTCGGAAGACCCCCCCTTCCCTATTCCCCCTAAGAGCCAACTGACGCCCACCAAGTCAGCTGGAAGCAGTTTTTCTGGGAGAAACGATGCCCCTATTTTCCTATTTACTTGCTTTTTATAATAAGCAAAAGTCTGGAATGTTAGGATTCTGTACATGCACAGCTCGGGGTCTTGTCTGGCACCTTACATCATCAGCGGGTGACTGTGTCCCCACCTTAAAAGACCACACACTGACCCGCCCCTTCTCTGTGCTTCTCTTCCTGTGTTTCCTCTCCCTGTCCCTGCTCGGTTCCCCTTGCCAGGCCTGGCTCCCCCACCCCTTTTCCCTCCATTAAAGGTCTGAAAACTAACGTTGGGTTCTGCTGTGGCCGTGACTCTTCCACCGACCAACCAGCGCCATTCATCCTTTCATTCACCACAACTGTGACCTCATGCGCAAGATCCGCACAAAATCAAGTCAGAGGAAATCCTAGCATGGATGGGGAGCGGCTTCCATCTGAGTCCCACTTCCAGCTGAGAAGCTATTGACGGGTGAAGACTACGGGAAAAGAGAGTCAATTTTTCTTCAGGAATGTGGTCCTAAAGTCTACCCATCTCCAGTATTAGATGGCACTACACCTATGTAGGTACTTCCAGCATTAAGTAGACTCATTGGGTTTAAAAAAGATAACATAAAAGTGGGAGGGAAGGCTGGGAGGGTATTGGGGAGGAATTGGAGGGAAGGAAATGGGGGTGGCTTTTCGAAAATATAAATGTATATATGAAATTCTCAAACAACAAAAAGAAATTGTCTTTATTTTTTTTTAAGTGAGACCAAGGGAAGGTTCTAGTTTGTGTGTGACTGGTAGACACTCTGTTCCAAAGGGAACTATTTCCTGATACGCATACAGAAATCAACTCTAGAAATTGTGGATTAGAAGCTGTGCCAGGGACCTCACCCAGTAACACACCCAGAGGACCTGGAGGATTACAGATGCAGATCAGAGTCCAGAAAGCACCTGGTCAGATCTCCAGATTCTGATGTCCCAGAACAAAGGGTTGGACCTGGGGCATTTGGACGCGGTGGTAGAAATACAGACAATTTATTAAGAAAGAGAGCACTACTGCATGTGGAGGTGGGCCAGAGAGCCGAAAGGTTGGAAGTGCTAGTGGCCTTCAGCCAGGAGGTGGTTACAGATCATTTACATAAGCATTCCCTCTCGGAAATCATGTCCTTGTCTCAGTTTGGGGAGTTTCAGGGTCTTGTTTGTTTGTTTTTGTTTTTTATCAATGGCTTCTTTCATAGTTAACTATAATGCCTGGCTCTCTCCTTGCTCCCGCCCAGAAAGGTGCAGGTATCAGGAAGTTGACTCAGGCTGATAAAAAGCTTAAGGAGAGGCTCACCCTTAGATTGATAGCCGAACAAATCTTGTCAAATGAGAATCGCCCTGGAGTTTCATAGCTTCCAGCCAGAGACCAGAGGGCCTATCTAATTCTGTCGGTAGAGTTCTATCTAACTCTGCTGTAGGAAAGTTCCAAAGATGCACATGATGCCTACGTCAGCATTCATCCAGCCCGGTGATTAATACACAGGAAGCCTTGAAAACACAAAGGCAGAACCTCTGCCCACACCATTCTCAGCACTGCAGTTGCTTTTCACACTCCCAACACAGCTGGGAGACACCCTACAGCTACAACAGCCATCCTGAGGGTGATCTGGGGAGTGAGGAGTCCGAGAGAATCTGCTCAGCCCCAGAATGCAAAGTTAAGTCTAGACACCAGAGGCGTCAGGTACAGAAGGAGGGAAAACACTCACCAAAATGGCGTCAAACACTTATCCAATACAAACTGAGCAACAGTGTGAAATCCAGGAAAGAGGAGAGTTCACAGGCTCAGCTATCCCCCCATCACCTTCATGCTTACAACTCACAGTATCTAATTTGCTTTAAGACTTATTTTTATCTCCTCCACCCCATGTATGTGGGGAGAGGGTGTTGGTGCACACACACACACACACACACACCTTATGTGTGGAAGTACCTGCAGAGGCCAGAAAAGGGTGTCATATTCCCTGGAGCTGGAGTTACAAGCAGTTGTGAACCATGCTATGTGGATGCTCAGAACCAAACTCAGGTCCCCTGGGAAAGCAGCAAGCTTTCTTTTTATTTATTTATTTATTTTTTGATGATGCATGTCTTTATTTATTTATTTATTATTTTTGAATGCTGAATGCCATTTATTGAAGGAGGGAGGAGGTCTTAAATACAGGCTTACAGCACAATGGGAGAACCCGGGAGGGCAGAAGTTCGCTACTGATGTTTTACAATCTTACATCTAAACTGTTAATGCCCAATATGCAGGATACACAGACAAGGAATTTCCCTTAAGCATTCAGGAGGGTGGAACTATTGGTGAAATTATTAAGGCCACTCCACGTAGTTAAAAGGGAGGTTTATTTAGTGGCGTAACTTACAAATGAAGGGATATGTAGGTTGCAGGGTCTGGGGAAGATATAGCACAGTCCAGCAGTGTTCTCTGGAGAACTCTGCTCGGTCTACCTCCAACGTCCAGGGTCCAGGAACCAAGCGAGATGGCGCATCCGGATCTCGGGTCTTCAGGGTCCTCTCTTGGCCCCACCTTGTAGGCATGACAGTTCCCGAAGCCTCAAGGGGGTTGGAACTTCCAGATCAAGGTTGGAATGGCTACCCACTACATGGAACCCCACAGGGAATTAG
Organism: Peromyscus aztecus; assembly: GCA_902168405.1. NCBI lineage: Eukaryota > Metazoa > Chordata > Mammalia > Rodentia > Cricetidae > Peromyscus > Peromyscus aztecus. Next base: position 47,885 of record CABHPQ010157251.1, on the reverse strand, counting down.
CATAGGGAGGACATCAAGGTCAAGGTCAGCAAGCAAGGCAACAGTTACCAAAAACGGGGGCCAGGACCCTACAGGTCCCCCCTTTTACTGAAAAATGAGCTTCTGACTTAGGTTGCGTCGGATGTCAGCAGGTCACCTTACCCATCATGGAGACACCTGCCCAGGCCACACAGGTGCTCTGTCTAAGGTTGGTGAGCACCCCCCAGGCATTACCCGTCTCTGAATACTCATTATCATACAGGCTTAGCAGCAAGCAATTCTTAACCACTGAATCACCTCTCTAGCCCCAGCCTCGAATTTTTAAATATATTTTATTTATTCTTTAAGAATTTCATGTGTGTATACAATGTATTTTGATTATGTCCACCCTCACCTAACTAATTAACTCCTTCAAGATTCTTCCCACCACAATGTTCTCTCTCTAACTCCTCATCTTAAAAAACAAACAAACAAACTGTGGTGTTTTGAAAGAAAATGGCTCCCAAAGGGAGTGGCACTATTTGTAGGTGTGGCCTTGTTGAAGAAAGTGTGTCACTGTGAGGGTGGGCTTTGAGGTCTCCTATGCTCAAGCTATGCTCAGTATCACAGTCCACTTCCTGCTGCCTGAGATCAAGATTCAGAACTCTCAGCTCCTTCTCCAGCACCATGACTGCCCGCACGCTGTTGTGTCCTACCATGATGATAATGGACTAAAACTCTGAACTGTAAGCCACCCAATTAAATGTTTTCCTTTATAAGAGTTGCCATGGCCATGGTGTCTCTTTACAGCAATAGAAACCCTAAGACACAAACAAACCTTTTATATGTAATTTCTTTTTTAAAAGTTTTTCTTTATTCTTGAGACATTCACACATGTGTATAATGAGATGCGATTATATCTACCTCCTTCAAACCCCTCCAACTACCTGCCTTTACTCCACCAGCACATCCCCTTCCCAACTTCATCTCTTATTTCCTTTTTTCTGTTCATGTACACACACACACACACACACACACACACAATTATAAATAAATATGTTGTTTTTAAAACAATTCTAGCTGGCCTGGAATTTGCTGTATAAACTAGGCTGGTGTTGAACTCATAGAGATTCACCTGCCTTTCAAGTGCTGGGCTTTAAAAGCATGCTACTACTCCCAGTTTTAAAAAAAAAATCAGTAAATAAATCCCTCACCTGACTTTATCTCATAGGGTTTTTCTTTCTCCCTTAGTCACAGCAGATATTAGTCTAGGTTGATAGCTGTGGTCCTTTTTTTTTCCCTCCATTTTTCAAGACAGGGTTTCTCTGTAGCCTTGGCTGTCCTGGAACTCACTCTATAGACCAGGCTGGCCTGGGACTCATAGAGATCCGCCTGCCTCTACTTCCCATTGCTGAGACTAAAGGTGTGCACCACCACTGCCCTGCTGACAGCTGTGGTCCTTTGAGACTGGGGATAAGGGCACCAATCTCTATTCCCAGTCCACCCACATCTGTACTACTCACTTAAACTGCAGGCCTCTGATAGCTAGATTCCCCTTGGCATGGCTCTTGCTTTTTCCCCAGCTTCTATAGGGCTTAGAGCTGCTCTCCAGAGAGCAGTCTCTTCCCTGTCCTCTTTGCTCCTGAGGGATTCTGGACCAGTGTCTGGGGCTGACTCTTGCTGCAGGTATGCATCTGGATCTGACTCTCATTCTGTATCTGGCTCCTGCTACAGTTTATGCTGTGGCTCTGGATCATACCCTGGAAGTCATTACAGAGCAGGATTTCCAACCCAAGAGACGGTACCCCTAGGTTTCTTTTTACCAGGGAGCAGTTTATTAGGCTAGCAGGTTTCTCATGGGCTATTACCCAAACAGCTAGAGCCTCAAATATAGCAAAGTTGAGAATTTGTGTATTTTTGGTTTTTTGTCTCCCATATATGGCTACATGCATTCTGGTTGGCTGCATCAACCCACCAGGCAGTCATGACTAGAATGAGAAGGTAGAGGGGAAGAAAGGAGTTGCAGGAGAGATCTGGTCAGGCACCGTGTCTACACTGGGGTGCTAACCAACTAGCACATACACAAACATGGACATTGACCAGCCTGCATGGCTGTTTCCTGTTTTGTTTTGTTTTGTTTTGTTTGTTTTTTTATTTTTCTTAGCCTTGGGATCTACAGTTATCAAGCATGCTCACCTTTTGAGCTAAGTTCCTGGCACTTCTGCACAGAGGGAACACTTGGCCCAGCATTTGCTGTTTCCTTCACATTAGACTGGCCTGATTCAGACACTACACCGGTTCAGTTCCAGAGACGATCTGTGCTGATTCATGTGATACACGAGCATGCACATCACAAAGTCTCGAGGTGTGACAGCAGCATTTGGTTAGACAGAGAGAGTGGCATAGGTCTTTGATCTACTCAGAGCTGGTCCAAGTTCCCATGTAGTGCAAGAAGAGGCTTAACATTAACATACATTAAGTGCCTTTGTTAATGTATGAATCTGAAATGTCCCAGGAGGCTCATGATTTGAACACTTGGTCTTCAACTTGTGGTACTACCTTGAAGACAAGGGATCTTTTAGGACATGGATGTGGTGATATTTTGTTTGTGTGCTAACAAATAAAGCTTACCTGGAGATCAGAGTGCAGAGCTAGTCACTAGTTAACCACAGAGGTCATGCAGTGGTGGCACACACCTTTAATCCCTACACTTGGGATCTCATGCCTTTAATCCCAGCACTAGGGAGGAGGAAATAGAAAGTGATATGGCTGGGCGGAGAGAGGAATATAAGGAGGGTAGAGACAGGTGTAAGGATTCTGTATATGCGCAGCTCAGCACCTTATTACATCATCAGCAGGAGACTGCGTCCCAGACTAAAAGGCCGGACATGTACTCCCATGCTCTCTCTCTGCATCTCTCTCTCTGCACACTCTGTCTCTCTGTCTCTGTCTCTCTCTGCTTCTCCTAATAAAGCTCTAAAAGGTATCACTGGGTTCTGTCGTGACTGTGACCTTTCCACACGGTAGCCACGGCCATCCACCAGCGCCGCTGCATACCCTTACATACCCTCGGCCCCCTTTTCAGACTGAGGAGTTGGCGAGGTAAGAGGTGGCTGTGGCTTGCTCCTTTGTCTCTCTGGTCATTCAGCATTTACCCCAATATCTGGCTCTGGGTTTTTAATATTAAGACCAATTATGATTTGTGTTACACATGGAACCTGGCTGGCAACAGTAAATCATGAATTACCAGCATTTGGAGATTAGGCCTGATTTTTGTTCCAGATCAGGTCTCAGCTTCCACACAGACTATGCTAACAGCCATCATCTCATGCTCCCATTCCCATGCCCTGCCCGCAGTGATGGACTGGAATCACGCAAATCTTCCCTTGGGTTGCTTCTGTCAGGTGTTTGTAGGCAGCAGTGTGAAACCTAATCAATACAGGGCTCCAGTGAACACTCCTGTGCACATTTATGTGCAAGCACCTATTTTCACTGTGTTGAACGGATGCCTAATGAGCCTGCAAGATCGTGTAAAAATGTGCCATTGCTTCCCATACGAAGTTCTGAGCTGCTTTCCATGCGGCTGCACCATTCTGTATTCCCACTGGGAATGTAGGAAGGCCCCAATAACTCCACATCCATCCTCATCAACGCTTGTTACTCTTCAGATTCTAATCTGTCCTAGTGGGCGTCAAGTGCGTGTTATCATGGTTGTCATTTACAGTTCTCTAGTGAGCATTCTTTTAGGTCCTTCATAGTCAACAAAACAGTATCTTTAAATGGGACAGTGTTTGTGATGTGATACTATTAGAGGTAAATACAAATATTCACATGTAAAACTATCACTAGAAATAAGCCATGAAAGCATGGGTGACAATGGTAACAGTTATTTTCTAGCATGTTGGAATTATAGATGATACTGACTTTCTTTTAAAAGATTTTATTTGTATTTTTTAAATTATATGGAGAGGGGTGCTTCTGTATATGCTTGCAGGTGTCAGTGGAGCCAGAAGGAGCCAAATCCTCTGGAGCTGGAGGTATGGGCAATTGTGAGCTGGTGCTGGGACCTGAACCCCAGTCCCTACAACAACAGCACTACATGTTCTTAACAGCTAAGCCAGCTCTCTAGCTCCTTATTTGTTACTCTGCAGCCCCTTCCTTTATGGATATATGTAGAGGAAAAATTAGAACCATTGTATCTAGGGTAAACTGTAAGCCCCTTGAGCCACACTAGTGGTCAGACCCCTCCCCCAGGACCTCTAACTGCCAGGTCCCACCCACATAATACTCTAACTGCCCTAACTGCTGAACCCTACCCCCACCCTACACAATAAAAAGCCCAGTCTCTGGACATGAAATCCCACCAATCTCCACCCTGGCAAGTTCCACCTTGAAAAGTTCCACCTCCTTCCTAAGAAACTGTCTATAAGCCCTGTTTCCCATTCAGTTCTCTGCTGTTTCTCACCTGAGCAGAAGCAGCCACCTTCCTGGGTTTTTCCCTCCCAATAAATCTCTTGTGTGAGGTTTGTTGTGTCGTGGTATTTCTTGGCTCCCAGTTGCCAGGATACCTTTCCATCCGAGCGGTAACACTTACGTTGGTTCTGTGACTGGACAGGCTCTCCTAATGCCTGCATTCCCCCTCATGATCTAAGCTGTGCTGGGATCCTATCCCTCATCTCACCCATAGCAGACTCACCTTCTAGCTCATCCATCACTCAGCACCCCATCCACCAGCAGCAATTAGGTAAGTTTCCATTTTGGTCAGTGTAAATGTTTCCCTAAGTCTGAGGAAGTGACTGTTGAGTGTCCGGCACCCCTCTGGTGCTCTTGGAGGCAGAGGTACCCCCAGCCATGGTCTCTAAGGCTATGGTTGACCCTCTTTACCTCACCCCATCCCACCCCTCTTGGAGCTGCAATCCTGCAGTTTCCTTAGGCCAAACCAGGCTAGTGTGCCTCTTCCTGCCCTCTCCCTCCACCTTCCCCCAGCTGCCCATAGTCCCACAGCTCCTTTAGACCTGTGGCTTTTGTGACCCCATTCCCTGACCCTTTCCTGTGGATGAGACCTCTCCCCCTAGAGCTCAGTTTTCGTTCTTGCTTCTTGCCTCTACAAAAGCCCAGGCACCAGGCACCAAGCACCAAGTCTCTCTGCTGGCTTAGCCAGGCCAAGCTCCTGACCCCTGGTGAGTGTGGTGATGACCCACTGAATGGCTTGGTCCTTATTCAGTCCTTTCTGAGCCCTGGGTACCCCCACAACTACATTTTCCCTTTCTCTCATCCATGGGAACATGTCTTCCTTACCCTTTCATTCCTCCTTAGAATGCCTCTTAGAAAACCTATGCCTCTCCAGCTGACACCCAACCTAAAGGACCTAAATTTATTCACTTTTACAGTCAAATTTGGCTTCAATACCCCTTAGATAATCAATCCAAAGGGCCACCTAATGGCACCTTAGATCCTAATAGCATTTGGGACCTTTACAAATACTGTGAGTGACTGGGGAAATGGAAAGAGATTCCCCATTCTGTATTTCTCTGCTCCAAGCCCTGTTTGTTTTTGTCTAGTCTTCCCTCCCTCCTCTACACACACACACACACACACACACACACACACACACACACACACACACACACTGTGTAAATGTCCTGTCTTTTAAGTTACCAGAGATGTATCTCTAAGTTCATTGCAAAGTGGGAACGAAGAGGGAGACCCAGCAGGAGGGGGAGAAAGCAATGGTGTAGGCCAGCTGCAGTGTGCACACACCCTGCACACACTCCTCGCACACACCCTGCACACGCCCTGCACACGCCCTGCACACACTCCTCGCTGGCTGGTGCTTCTCCCAGCTCCCTCCTGCCCCATCCTCTGTCTATAGCCAGGACTCAAAAACTTCCTCTCTCAGCCTTCTTTGGTCTCAGCTCACTGGATTCAGTTTTATGGGGATTCAGTGTCTTTTTAGGTATGAGTGGCATTAGACTGTTGTTTTATGTTGTCCCACTTCAATTAAAATCTGGCTCTAGAGTTAGGGTATGGCTCCCCCTCCTCTAGACCCAAGCATGCTTGTTTAAAGGTTTCTTCCAAAATCTCTGTCCCATATCAGGTGAGCCATCTGCTGTGTGACAGAGAAAGGGGAGCAAAACAAAATAAAGGGACAGACCGTTCCCAGTGGGGACTATTGTACTCATCTCACACTCCTGTGGTTTTGGTTTAACTCTAAAACTTTTTATGAGGTATAAATCTTATCTCAAGATTTGTAAAACTGTTGTGTGAACTTGCTGTATTTCAAGATTTGTAAGCATATTGGGTATGATTAAAGTCCTGTAAACTCTGTAACAAAAGGGTTAATTTAAAACTCATAACACCAGGATTGATAGTTAAAAATCTATGCATAAGTATAGGAAACATGTGGCTGGCTGCCACCATGGCTGCTGTCCCCACACTGGGACGGAGGTAGCCACGTGGCTGACAACCATCTCTGCTAGGGTTGGAAATGATGGACTCTGCCATGTGACCTCACTCCCATCTTGATAAAAGTGACATAAGCCATCTAAGGAAAAACAGCTCCTCTAGCTATGAGGCCCAAAGCAGATGTTTCTTCCACTCTTTTCAATCACAGTAACAAGCCTCAACCCACAGTCTCTTCTCTTACTCTCCAGCTTCTCTGGTTTCCCTTTTTCCCTTCTCAGTGACAGGCTGCCCACATAGTCAGGGCTGATGCAGTCCCTGACCAGGACCCTGAATGAAATTACAATACCCCAGGGGGCATCCTTGCTAGGGATTGGTTTGTAACCTGCCTCCTGGCTAGCCACCCTTAAAGAGGGAAATAATGAGAAAATCCAAGAGGTCATTCAGGACAAACATGATAACCCATCTCAATTCTTACACCGCCTCACAAAAGCCCTCTTACAATATACCAGTCTGGATCCCGAGACCCCAGATGGAAAACAACTCCTATGACCTACTTCTCCCAGAGTTTCCCTGATATTAGGGCCAAACTTAAACATCTAGAGAAAGGGTCCCTGACTCCACAGGCAGAAGTCTTAGTGGTGCCTTTAAGGTACCATGGGAGAGGAAAAAGTCCCAAAACAAAAATTCCTGATGCTAGTGAAGGTCTTTCAACTGTCCATAGCAACTGCCCAGGCTCCCTGACCTCCCAAAGCCTGAGAACCTCCAGGTCCCTGTTTCAAATGCAGTAAGGAGGGTCCCTGGGCCCCTGGTCTGTCTGATCCCTCATAAACCACCCAGACCATGTCCAAGATGCCATCAAGAAGGCCAGTGGGGTGTTGATTGCCCTCATGTCCCTCAAGGCGTGGGAACATCAAGCCCAGATGACTTTTCAACCAACCTCCTAGATCTGGCCAAGGATGACTGAGGGGGCCCAGGTTCCCTTGGCCTGACCACTGCCATCTCACACTGGGAGCCTCAGGTAGACATCACAGTATCAGGGAGATCTATCTCTCCCTTCTGGACACTGGGGTTCCTGTTTAGTCCTGACGGAGTTCTAGGGACCCACATCTTCTTGTTCCCCTATTGTCAGGGTAGGGTGACAGCTTTCCCAACCTTGTCAAACCCCACCAAATGTATCATCCAGGCTCAATACCCACTCTCTCTCCATAGCCTCAGGGGACTTAAGCCTCTTATCTCTGACCTTTTAAGAAAGACTCTTCTGCTCCCTTTGGGCTGCCCATGCATGAACGTACGCCCTGCAACGCTCTTCAAGATCCCACCACCTGTGCAGTTCTTCTCACTAAGACACACGCACTTCTCCAGCTGTGTTCTCCTCGACCTGCTCTAACCACTTGTCTTTCCCCTCCGACCGGGTAAGGGTCACCCTGCTTTGTTTACTTTTACTACAAAAGCCACACAGGTGTGCCGGGATACCTTTCCCTTCAGAGCTATAGGTATTACTTGGCTTCCGACTGCCAGGATACTGTTCAGCTGGAATCTCCAGCTGGGATCCATTCCTGCCTCTCCAAACCCTGTCTTCTCAGAAAAACCACCAAGTTCCCCCTCCCCAAGCTGCTAGCTGCTCAAGACCCCGCCCAAAAGTGTACCACACACGGACACAAACATCATCCCTCAACTACAGGGTACATAAACACCTGCTTTAAATTGACCATGTGATTTTTCTCCTGCCTCCTTCCCCCACCTCGATCTCTGGGGGTTGGAGGGTCACCCGGGAGTGCTTTGACCAAATAAACCTGGTCTTTTACTTTTTAATCTGGCTTGATCTGGCTTACTACATTAGAGGAAAAACTTATTATCCACGTACAGAAAACCTATCAGATACCTTTCCCTTCTGAGCTGTAGGTATTCCTTGGCCTTCGACAGTGGCTATGTGTGGACTTCTGCTCTGCAGGCCAGAAGAGGGCAGCAGATCGCATTATGGATGGTTGTGAGCCACCATGTGGTTGCTGGGAATTGAACTCAGGACCTCAGGAAGAGCAGTCAGTGCTCTTCACCTCTGAGCCATCTCTCCAGCCCCCAGGTGTTTGTTTTTCTCATCCCATGTTGCTTGTTTTTAATAAATAGTGTGTTGAGAGGAAAATACACAGTATTTCCCACATGCTCAGAGCTCCATCAGTAGGCTACATTTCTACCCCACCATGTTCCTTCCTATTTTATAGATGTTATTAGTCTCAAGTTCACTGGAAGTAGTCAGTTACTGGACTCTGTCCTGAAGGAGACCCCTGCAGAGCAGAAGTCCAGATATGGCCAGTTTGTAGTACTTTCCAAATCACACCATCATCCCAGAATCCCTCACTCTCCTCTCACTAGATAAAACCTGTAGGACGCTGCAGTGATCAGACATGCTACAGAACAGCCAGGGTTACCCGGTATAGTGCCTGATGGGTTGTAGTCCCACAACTGTTTGGAAGGCAGAGGCAAGGTTTCTTTAACACCATAGTCTGAGACAGCCCAGTGAAACAAAGTGAGAACCTGTCTCGAAGGCAGCAACAAAAAAGGCCTGGCTTATTAGCCTTAATAATCAAGAAATTGCCAGGCGGTGGTGGCGCAGGCCTTTAATCTCAGCACTCGGGGAGGCAGAGGCAGGCGGATCTTTGTGAGTTTGAGGCCAGCCTGGTCTACAGAGCGAGATCCAGGAAAGGCACAAAGCTACACAGAGAAACTCTGACTCGAAAAACCAAAAAAAAAAAAGAAAAAAAAACCCAAGAAATTAGTAAACCATTGAAACAGTGACGAATCCCAAGGTAAGAGAAGACAGGCATGTGAGATTAAAATGAATGTTCAAAGGTGGAAATATAGTGTGGCTAAGGGTTTGCCTCTGAGAATCAGAGCCTTAATCTTGCCCTTCATCCTGGTCCCTCTCCTGCTCACACACCAACCCGTGGTTCCCAATTGCCCAGAGAACAATACAGCTTGGATGGAGAATTTGTCCTCATCATAGCGGTCTGTGGCCTGCCAAAGAAGTCAGAGGTCTTGGGCATCAGTTGGCCTCCTCCTCCTCCCAAGTCTCGAATCCCAAGAGTTTCCTGCAGGCTTTCAGTGAGTCGAACAGGCGACAGCTCTGTTTATTCTAGGATCCGCAGAAGTGGGTGGGTGGGTAGGGTGGTCCCAGGTCAGGTGTAGGGGGTCACTTTGTGCCCACACTCAGCGGCTCCACCCGCAGCCACAGCCCGCCCTCTGAGCGCAAGATCAGCTCCGGCTGCCGGCGCGGCTCCATGTTATCTGGCAGGACTCGGAAGCGCAGCAGGGTGAGCGCCAGAGCCACCTTCATCTCGCTCATGGCGAAAGTCTGTCCTATGCAGTTCCTGCGGGAGGACACAATAGAGATTCTTGACTGTGCCAGGACCCAGACAGACAGCGTCCGACACAACCTGACCGGGTTCCCTCTGTGCCAGGTCAGCATGAGGGACAGGAGGGATGGTGTAGGGCCTAGGACCCCTCTTGGGCATCCACATCCACGGAAACTGTCTGGCTCAGCCTCCGCTCCCAACCTGGGAGCCCTCAGACAGGGCTCTGACTGAGCACAGGGCTACCCGCCCTTCACCTTCCAACCCCAGGTTCTACAGACCTTTACTCCTGAGCAGAGGACGGGAAAGAGACCCAAAACAGACCATCCCAAATCCCCCCCCCCCCCCCCCCCCCCCCCCC